>JAODAL010039011.1:0-38489 GCA_025379985.1 Phyllomedusa bahiana | reverse complement strand
CATGGAATTGTTGAAATATATACAATTTCCCTTTGTGTATTCAGGGGGTATAAAAATTTTACATCCTGGAAGCTACTCACGCTTGAGGAAGGGGGCGTGTCCCCCGAAACTTTTGCGTGTTCTGGGCAATCGGGAAAGTAAATCGCTTGGCTCTACTCTGGCCGTTCCTCGTGGCTTCGCTACTATCTACTTTTTAAATCCTATACAGACTTTAAGAACTGAGATAAGTGTGCCTTGATTACTGCTATATCTGCTATTAATGTCTAAATATATCAAATGTGAAAAAATATATTAAATTTGAAGAAAAAAGCATTACCTTTGTTTGGGACTGCAGTAACTCACACGGCATCTGTTTGCATTTTGGAGACTTAATTGTGTAGGTGGGGTCCTACTCGTATGCTGTGAATGGCACCGCTCTAGTTCCTAGTGCATTTTGTTGTTTTACTTAATAAACAGACATAGCCAAGTACTTGAAAAATTAAATCAATGTATAAATACAGTTTTTACAATCACATTAATGACACTATATATATATATATATATATTAGCTTCAAAGAAGAAAATATCCACTACCAAATGTATTCCACAGTCCGTGGAAATTACACTAATGTAACAGCACATAAGCCAATGCAGATGTTGGCCAGATGTGATTAACATTTTCTATAACTTCAATTTTAGATGTATTTGGGCTGCTTTGAAGTTTAATGCAATTCACTATATACAACAAAAGGCTTCCTGGAACCTGTTGTCTTCCAAGCAGGATTTCTTGCTTTATTATTTATACTTCTTGACAAATCATTTATTGTACGAGTGTACTGCTGTAAGTGTAGAACTATCGGACATTACACGAATACCGCTCTCCACTTCGACTTCTCCGCTCAGATAGACCACATTCAACTAGGTCTGCCTGTCTTAGCTGGAATGCGCCTCACTTTGCCGACCCGCGATCATGCATGCCTCGGAGTTTTCGAATTTGCCACGTCCCGCCCCAGAACGCTCACACCGCGCCCATTGCCCGCCCCTTTATGTTAGGCGCAGCCAAAAGTGGCGGACATTGCGCCTAATATCTCATCACTGCGTCCGACAGGGGATTCGAGCCGTTGAGGCGCAATTTCCGCCACAAATCAGGCGCAACTCCCGATCATACATGTCGCCCAATATGTTCTGTACAGGAAGATAGGCATTGAAAATCTTGTCTAAGATCAGATAGCATCTACTTGAAGTCAGATTGGAGTGAGGTCCAGAATCATGTGCATAGGTGGTGGTGGGAGGAGACCGTTTGAGGTTGCTCCTCTACAGCATCCTGGTTATCAAGATTTGGATTTGGCCATGGAAGATAAGGTCAGGAAGGATGAAGGAAAATGAAGCCCCCCTTTTGATGTTGGGAGAGGACTGAGAAGAATTAGGGAAGAATTCTATCAATTTAGCTGGCTTCGTCCTCAGACCCTTCTGTGAAGTGTCTCATATTATGATGGATGGCTGGAGAGACAGTAGCTACATATTATGCAATATGCAAGACAGTAGAGTTTGATATCTAATATTGGAAAACCCTGTCAGGGAACCTACAGAAGAAAGGGTAAGAATATTCATGCCTTTTTTTATTATTTTTTGTAGCTTTTCCTCTTTCTACCACTTTTTCTTCCTCTTATTATCTCATTATGATGAAGAAGACCACTTTACTTCCACCCTTAAGTACTGGAAACAGTCCACCAAGTGAGATGAGGTTTGTAAGTGGCTATACAGCAGGTAAAGGGTTAAACCTCTACTTTACACTGGGGATTCATGCCCAAAAATTGAAATGGAGGTTTAGATAAGAAAATCAGATGAGCACAGGAGATGGTAGCAGGCAATCAGAAGACCTCTCCAGTATTTTAACACAGAAAGGGCTTCCTGTCTTAGAATGCAGTCTGTATTTTGTCTCAGCCGGCAAGAAAGAACCTGGAGCCTGCAGTAAAGTACCTGGTCTAGGCAGGATAGGCAACTTACCAGTGCTCCTCCACTGTAATCTTCGGAAGGATTGGCTTCTGCTGTACTGCAACTTGCCTTGCAGACTGATGCAACTGCCGTGGACGGGGCGGACTCAGCTAGGTCTCAGGCGACACTCTGGGACCCTGTGAAGCTGGCAGCAACAGAGATGGATTGAGACAGAAGCCTTTCTAGCTGGTAATAACCATAGTTGGCAACTTTTGAAAATGGAAAAGCAGGAGACTAAAGAGCGGCAAAAATCTGCATGGACACGCCCATCTTTTTGTGTGCCACGCCCCTTCAAAAAGCCACGCCCACTCCGCCTAACCTACATAATGGCTTTTGGAAGAAAGCCAGGTAGATGCCCTTAAAGCCAGGTAGAGCCCCCCATAAAACCAGTAGTCCCCTTACAGGCAGGAGATGCCCCCTTGTAGCAAGGTAGATGCCCCCTCTGTAGCGGGTAGATGCCCCCCTTTGTTAGCCGGGAGTGTTGCCCCCTTTTAGCCAGGTAGTGCCCCCTTTAATAGTCCAGGTAGTTGCCCCCCTTTAATAGTCAGGTGGGTATGCCCCTTTTAGTACCAGCCAGGTAGGTAGTGTCCCCTTTTAGTAGCCCAGGTAGGTAGTGCCCCTTTAAAAAGCCAGCCAGGAAAGGTAGTGCCCCCTTTAGTAGCCAGCCAGGTAGGTAGTGCCCCCATTGTAGCAGGTAGGTAGTTGCCCCCCCATTGTAGCCAGCCAGGTAGTTTGCCCCATTGTTAGCCAGCCAGTAGTTGCCCCCATTGTAGCCAGCCAGGTAGTTGCCTCCCATTGTAGCCAAGCCAGGTAGTGCCCCCCCATTGTAGCCAGCCAGGTAGTTGCCCCATTAGCCAGCCAGTGTTGCCCCCATTGGTACCAGGCCAGGTATTGCCCCCATTGTAGCCAGCCAGGTAGACCCCCCCCATTGTAGCCAGCCAGGTAGTGGCCCCATTGTAGCCAGCCGGGTATGCCCCCATTTTTAGCCAGCCAGGTATTGCCCCATTGTAGCCAGCCAGGTAGACCCCCCCCATTGTAGCCAGCCAGGTAGTTGCCCCCATTGTAGCCCCAGCCAGTAAGACCCCCCCCCCCCCTTTTGTACCAGGCAGACCCCCATGTAGTTAAAAAATAAAATAATAAATTCCCCCTTACTGAACCAGACTCCTGCCGATATCCTCACGCCGCAGGGAATGAGACAGCCGCGCGCCCATTCCCCTGCGCCGCGACCTGTATGCATGGCGCGCAGCGGGGCCGAACATACAGGGGGAGGAGGAGGAGGGAGCGCTCCCTCCTGCCTCCTCCCCACTTCCTGTTCAAGCTGTGGGGGTTGTAAAGCTTCAGGCTGCAACTTCCCATTCAGTCTTTGGGCGCCTCTACAGTTTCAGGCTCTCACTTCCTGTTCAAGCTGTTGGTGGGTCAACAGCAGTGATGGGCATATCATCTTTGCTGTTCATAGCTAATCCTGTTGGAGTGACATGAGGGCTACATAGCTCTAAGGGGTTAAAGCTTATCAGTTGTCAATTATTGTAAAAAAAGCCCCGTTTGCTGAAAACACACAGTGAGTTCTTCAACCCTCAGCCAGCTAAAGAAAAGACACATGGGGGTAACTTAGGAACTTATGTACACAAGCAGGAGATAAAAGAAAACTATTCTAGCTATGAAAGGAAGCAAAATCAGAACAGCAATGTATTTAGTAATAGTCTATATTTACCATTGAATCTATGTGTAAAGCGGTCACGTATAGATTTTCCCCTTTAATGACTTTTTTGACGCTTCTGTTATATGTTTCTGATTGTACTTATTTGCATGGGTTGGAATTGTCCAGCAAGCTGGGGGCAAACTGAACCTACTAGTAGAAGGAGGAATGTCAATCAGGAGCCATTTTACTGCACAGATCTCATTGGTTTACCGATATTTGGGTTTTTACAGGAAACTTCATCCCCATCGGTGAGAAGGTGGAGTGGACCGAAAACTACACGGATATGATGAACCGGCTGGAAGATGCTGAGCTGAACCCCAGCTACTCCGACTTCATTGTGCCCATCCTAATATACAGGTGAGGGCCACACCCCCAGAGCAGGGGCCCCCCACCCCCCCAGAGAGGAGGCCACACACACCGCCAGAGCGGAGGCCACACACACCCCACACCCCCCAGAGGCCACAGGGCCAAGCAGGGGGCCACACCCCCCAGAGGCCACACCCCCCAAGGCCACACCCCCCAAGCAGGGCCAAAACCCCCCCAGGGGGCCACACCCCCCCCAAGGCCAAAAACGGCCAGAGCAGGGGCCCACACCCCCCCAGAGGCCACACAGGGCCAGGCAAGGCCACACACCCCCCGGCGGGGCCACCCCCCCCCCCCGACAGGGGCACCCCCACCCCCCAGAGCAGGCACCCCCCCCCCCGGGGCCAGGGCCCCCCAGGGGGCCACACCGAGAAAGGGCCCCACCCCCCCCCCCCCAGAGAAAGGGCCCCCGAGCAAGGGCCACCCCCCCCCCAAGAAGGCCACACCCCTCCCAGAAGGGGGCCACACACCCCCCAGAGCAGAGGCCACACACCTCCCAGAGCAGAGGCCACACACCCCCCCAAGCAGAGGGCCAACACCCCCCAAGGCAAGGCCAAAACCCCCCCCCAAGCAAGGCCCCCCCCCCCGAGCAGAGCCACACACCCCCAGAGCAGAGGCCCACACCCCCCCCGAGCAACCCCACACCCCCCCAAAGGCGGGGGGGCCACACACCCCCCCGAGCAGGGGGCCAAAACCCCCCCCCAGCACAGGCACCCCACCCCCCAGAGCAGAGGCACCCCCCCCCCAGGCGAGGCCACCACCCCCCAGAGAAAAGGCCACACCCCCCAGAGCAGAGGCCACACACCTCCCAGAGCAGAGGCCACACACCCCCCAGAGCAGAGGCCACACACCCCCCAGAGCAGAGGCCACACACCCCCCAGAGCAGAGGCCACACACCCCCCGGGAAAAGGGGCCAACCCCCCCCAAGCAAGGGGCCCACACCCCCCCCCCCAACAGAGGAAACACCCCCCAAGAAAGGGGGCCACACACCCCCAGAGCAGAGGCCAAAAAACCCCCCCAGGCAGAGGCCACCCCAACCCCCCAAGCGGGGCCACACACCCCCCAAGCAAGGCCACCCCCCCCCCAAAAAGGCCACACACCCCCCGACAGAGGCCACACCCCCCCCAAAGCAGGGGGAACACAACCCCCAGACAGGGCCCACACCCCCCGGCAGAGGCCACCCACCTCCCAGAGCAGAGGCCACACACCCCCCAGACAAGGCCCACACCCCCCGGGGCCACACACCCCAAGGAAAACCCCCCCAAGCAGAGGCCACAACCCCCCCAAGCAGGGGCCCACACACCCCCAGAGAGGGGCCACACACCTCCCGAGCAGGGGCCCCCACCCCCCAGAGAAAGGGCCCACACCCCCCCCAGAAAAGGGGCCCACACCCCCCCCCAGAGCAGAGGCCACACCCCCCAGAGCAGAGGCCACACCCCCCAGAGGCCACACCCCCCCAGAGCAGGGGCCACACCCCCCCCCAAGCAAGGCCACACCTCCCAAGCAGGGGCCACACACCCCCCAGAGCGGGAAACCCCCAGAGCAGAGGCCACCACCCCCCAGAGCAGGGACACACCCCCCGAGCAGAGGCCCAAAACCACCCCCCAGAGCAAGGCCACACACCCCCCAGAGAAAGGGGCCCCACAAAAACCCCCCAGAGACCACACCATCCAAGGGGAAAGCAAGTACCCGGGCTCCCCAGTATTACAATATAAACCCTGATGTGGATCATTGGTGCTCATTAAACTTCTTTTACTATTTAAATTCTTTTTTAAATTTTAAAAGTTTTTGTTTTTCTTTAGCGCCCAAATAAAAAAAACGTGAAAAAAAGGAGATCTAAAGCAATTCATGAAGAATTGTGAAAAAAAGACGGGTACTGGTGAACAAGAAGAAAAAACACAAAGGGGACACAATAGTGAAATATGTTTGGGAAAAAAAAGCAGATTAAAACAGATTAGGTGTGCTCCCCCTGGAGGTTGCGCCCCTATTTTAGAGCACAACGTCATGCGCTTGCCGGGCTTTGGGTCCTACCCCTTATCACGGGGGCCGCTGGTCTCGACAGTTCGGCCTCGGACAAGCCGAATGGATCGGAAGCGAGAAAAAATGGTGGACCCGGCGCAGGCAATTCCAATAGAACCCCAAGGAGCGGCTCAATTTTAAAAATGTCCTTTTTTCTTAAAAAGTGCAGCGGCGATCTGCCCTCGAAACCTTTAAAAACAAAGACAAAAAAACCCCAAACGTGTTTCTTCCGTAACACCACGCTTTCTCAAGGGTTTTACATAATGACAATACAGGATATTTAAATCAGTGTTATCTCTACATGGGGTGGTGAAACGTCAATCAGCGCTCTGAAGGACTGGCAGTGAGTTGTCAATCAGGGTCATCTCCACAATTCCGGGAGGAGAGAGATATCAAGTCAGTAGTCATTGGATGATGAAACATCAATCAAAGCCATTGCTGTTAATTGTTTCCCAGCCGTGGAGAAAAGCTGCTGGTGTGAGACAACAAAAAAAAAAAAAAAAAAAGATTTGCCACGAAATTGTTCATCAAAAACTGAAAATAAAAAAAGAAAATTTTGCGAAAAATCCCCTATTCTTGAAAAATTTAATCACTATCTAGAAAAGTAAATTTTAAATAAATATTTTTAAACAATGAAAAAATATGTAAAATTTTATTAAAAAAAAAAAAATTTTTTGATGTAAAAATGTTGATAAACTTTTTTTAAGCCATTTATTATATAAAAAACCTGTTAAAATCCTGAGAAGCTCGCATTTCATGGCTGTCAAAAAATCCCAGGGCCCTTCCATTGGGCCCTTTTTCCCCCAATAATAAATGGCAAAAAATAAAATTTTCAAAATTATAATCAAAAATCTTTTTTATTTATTAATAAAGTTTTATCATATTTTTTTTTGTTTAAAAATATTTATAAAATTTACTGAAATCAGTAGTGATTAAAATTTTTTTCCCTCATTTTTCCCCCAATCTTCTTTTTTTTTCTTAGCATTTTTAGACTGACACAAATTGGCTGGGGAAAACGGCTCTTGTTTTTTTTTTTTTTTGTTGTCTCACACCAGCAGCTTTTCTCCACGGCTGGGAAACAATTAACAGCAATGGCTTTGATTGATGTTTCACTCATCCAATGATCTACTGACATTGACTATCTCCTCTCCTCCTGGAAGTTACTGGAGACGATCCCTGATTGACAACTCACTGATCCAGTCTCTTCAGATGCGCTGATTGACAGTTTCACCAACCTATGTAGAGATAACACTGTATTTAAATATCCTGTATTGTCACTTCCATGTAATACCCTTGAGAAAGCGCTGGTGTTCAGCGAAGAAACACGTTGGGTTTTATTGTCTATGTTTTTAATGGTGCGAGGGCAGATCGCCGCTGCACTTTTTAAGAATAAAGGACATTTTTAAAATTGAGCCAGCATCCTTGGCTTCTATTGGAATTGCACGTGCGCCGGGTCCACCATTTTTCTTCTGCTTCCAGGTACTGTGTGAATGACGCTCTATGGATAGAGAACAAGCAGAAAGCTGCAACGATGAATCACAGATGTTAACAATTCCTGCAAGCTACAATGTCCTCAGGATGCAATGTCCTCGGGATACAATGTCCTCAGGATGCAATGTCCTCAGGATGCAATGTCCTCGGGATACAATGTCCTCAGGATACAATGTCCTCAGGATACAATGTCCTCGGGATACAATGTCCTCGGGATACAATGTCCTCAGGATACAATGTCCTCGGGATACAATGTCCTCGGGATACAATCTCCTCAGGATACAGTGACCTCAGGATACAATGTCCTCAGGTTTTGCAATGCCCCTCAGATGCAATGTCCTCTGGATACAATGTCCTCAGGATTCAATGTCCTCAGGATGCAATGTCCTCGGGATACAATGTCCTCGGGATACAATGTCCTCAGGATACAATGTCCTCGGGATACAATGTCCTCGGGATACAATCTCCTCAGGATACAGTGACCTCAGGATACAATGTCCTCAGGATGCAACAACCTCAGGATGCAATGTCCTCGGGATACAATGTTCTCAGGATACAATGACCTCAGGATGCAATGTCCTCGGGATACAATGTCCTCAGGATACAATGTCCTCAGGATACAGTGACCTCAGGATACAATGTCCTCAGGATACAATGTCCTCAGGATGCAATGTCCTCAGGATACAATGTCCTCAGGATACAATGTCCTCAGGATGCAACAACCTCAGGATGCAATGTCCTCGGGATACAATAAACCTGGGATACAATGTCCTCAGGATACATGACCTCACGATACAATGTCCTCAGGATACAATGTCCTCAGGATGCAATGTCCTCAGGATACAATGTCCTCAGGATACAATGTCCTCAGGATGCAACAACCTCAGGATACAATGTCCTCAGGATGCAATGTCCTCAGGATACAATGTCCTCGGGATACAATGTCCTCGGGATACAATGTCCTCAGGATACAATGTCCTCAGGATACAATGTCCTCAGGATACAATCTCCTCAGGATACAGTGACCTCAGGTTTACAACGTCCTCAGGATCCAATGTCCTCAGGATCCAATGTCCTCAGGTTACACTGTCCTCAGGATGCAACAACCTCAGGATGCAATGTCCTCGGGATACAATGTCCTCAGGATGCAATGTCCTCAGGATACAATGTCCTCAGGATACAATGACCTCAGGATACAATCTCCTCAGGATACAGTGACCTCAGGATACAATGTCCTCAGGATGCAATGTCCTCAGGATGCAATGTCCTCAGGATAAAATTTGTCCTAGGATGCAACAACCTCAGGATTCAATGTCCTCGGGATACAATGTCCTCGGGATACAATGTCCTCAGGATGCAATGTCCTCGGGATACAATGTCCTCAGGATACAATGTTCTCAGGATACAATGACCTGGGGGATACAATGTCCCCCGGGATACAATGTCCTCGGGATGCAATGTCCTCGGGATACAATGTCCTCAGGATACAATGTCCTCGGGATACAATGTCCTCAAGATACAATGTCCTCAGGATACAATGTCCTCAGGGTGCAATGTCCTCAGGATGCAATGTCCTCAATATACAATGTCCTCAGGATACAATGTCCTCAGGATGCAATGTCCTCGGGATACAATGTCCTCGGGATACAATGTCCTCGGGATACAATGTCCTCAGGATGCAAAGTCCTCAGGATGCAATGTCCTCAGGATACAATGTCCTCAGGATGCAATGTTCTCAGGATACAATGTCCTCGGGATACAATGTCCTCAGGATACAATGTCCTCGGGATACAATGTCCTCGGGATACAATGACCTCGGGATACAATGTCCTCAAGATGCAATGTCCTCAGGATACAATGTCCTCAGGATACAATGACCTCGGGATACAATGTCCTCAGGATACAATGTCCTCCGGATTCAATGTCCTCAGGATGCAATGTCCTCGGGATACAATGTCCTCAGGATACAATGTCCTCAGGAGACAGTGACCTCAGGATCCCAATGTCCTCAGGATACAATGCCCCTCAGGATGAAATGTCCCCCAGGATACAATGCCCTCAGGTACATGTCCTCGGGAAATGCAACAACCTCAGGATACAATGTCCTCGGGATACAATGACCTCGGGATACAATGTCCTCAGGATACAATGTCCTCAGGATGCAATGTCCTCAGGATACAATGCCCCTCGGGATACAATGTCCTCGGGATACAATGTCCTCAGGATACAATGTCCTCAGGATACAATGTCCTCAGGATACTATCTCCTCAGGATACAGTGACCTCAGGATACAATGTCCTCAGGATGCAATGTCCTCAGGATGCAATGTCCTCAGGATACAATGTCCTCAGGATGCAACAACCTCAGGATGCACTGACCTCGGGATACAATGTCCTCAGGATGCAATGTCCTCAGGATCAACTGTCCTCAGGATACAATGTCCTCAGGATACAATCTCCTCAGGATACAGTGACCTCAGGATACAATGTCCTCAGGATGCAATGTCCTCAGGATGCAATGTCCTCGGGATACAATGTCCTCAGGATGCAATGTCCTCAGGATGCAATGTCCTCGGGATACAATGTCCTCGGGATACAATGTCCTCAGGATACAATGTCCTCGGGATACAATGTCCTCGGGATACAATGTCCTCAGGATACAATGTCCTCAGGATACAATGTCCTCGGGATACAATTTCCTCGGGATACAATGTCATCGGGATGCAATGTCCTCGGGATACAATGTCCTCAGGATACAATGTCCTCGGGATACAATGTCCTCAAGATACAATGTCCTCAGGATACAATGTCCTCAGGGTGCAATGTCCTCAGGATGCAATGTCCCCCAATTATACAATGTCCTCAGGATACAATGTCCTCTGGATACAATGTCCTCGGGATACAATGTCCTCGGGATACAATGACCTCGGGATACAATGTCCTCAGGATGCAATGTCCTCAGGATGCAATGTCCTCGGGATACAATGTCCTCAAGATACAATGTCCTCTGGATTCAATTACCTCAGGATGCAATGTCCTCGGGATACAATGACCTCGGGATACAATGTCCTCAGGATACAATGACCTCTGGATACAATGTCCTCTGGATACAATGTCCTCGGGATACAATGTCCTCAGGATACAATGTCCTCGGGATACAATGTCCTCAGGATACAATGTCCTCAGGATACAATGTTCTCAGGATACAAAGACCTCTGGATACAATTTCCTCAGGATACAATGTCCTCTGGATAAAATGTACTCAGTATACAATGTCCTCGGGATACAATGTCCTCGGGATACAATGTCCTCGGGATACAATGTCCTCAGGATACAATGTCCTCGGGATACAATGAACTCTGGATACAATGTCCTCTGGATACAATGTCATCTGGATGCAATGACAGCAGGATACAATGTCCGCGGGATACAATGTCCTCGGGATACAATGTCCTCAGGATACAATGTCCTCAGGATACAATGTCCTCGGGATAAAAATAAACCTCGGGATACAATGTCCTCAGGATACAATGACCTCGGGATACATGACCTCTGGGATACAATGTCCTCAGGATGCAATGTCCTCAGGATACAATTGTCCTTGGATACAATCCCTCGGGAAACAATGACCCCCCGGATACAATGTCCTCAGGATACAATGTCCTCGGGATACAATGTCCTCAGGATACAATGTCCTCAGGATACAATGTCCTCAAGATACAATGACCTGGGGATACAATGTCCTCAGGAAAACAATGTCCTCGGTACAATGTCCTCAGGATACAATGTCCTCGGGATACTATGTGCTCGGGATACAATGTCCTCTGGATACAATGTCCTCGGGATACAATGTCCTCAGGATACAATGTCCTCAGGATACAATGTTCTCAGGATACAATGTCCTCGGGATACAATGTCCTCAGGATACACTGGGGCACATTTATCAAGGTAGTTGTGGCAGAATTCAGGCACAATTTCGAGCATAAATACTGCTTTACATCAAATTTAATAACCCCATGAGCATCAGCTTTTGCCACAAAGTACAATAGACGTGGAAAACTTGCAGATTGAATAATAAACATTTTCACCATTCATCATTATCAGAAATTTTGCACCATTCTTGTTTTAGCTGCTCCCTTAGTGATCCATCGTGTACAGCTCATCTCCAGGGGATAGGACAAGATAGGACAAGAGCTACTCATTCCTGGCCACACATGCTCATAACATCACCTCTCCTCACAGGCAACTACTGTCAGTCTCTTCCCTGCGTAGTAATCACACACACTGACTGCTGAGCGAATGGTCAACTCCAGGTGCTGTCATTCCACTCCTGTCCTCTGTACTCCTTTTTTGTAATCACACAAAACTCACTGCTGAGCGAATGTTCAACCCCAGGTGCTGTCATTCTACTCCCGTCCTCTGTGTTTCCTTAGTAATCACACACACTCACTGCTGAAAGAGTTTTCAACCCAGGTGCTGTCATTCTACTCTGGTCCTCCTCCTTAGTAATCACACACACTCACTGCTGAGCAAGTATTTAATCCCAGGTGCTGTCATTTTACTCCCGTCCTCTGTGCTCCATAGTAATCACACACACTCACTGCTGAGCGAGTGTCCAACCCCAGGTGCTTTCATTATACTCTTGTCCTCTCATCCTTAGTAATTAAACAGTGCAAATAAATAACAGAAAAAGACACCTCACTCAAGTATGTGCACTGAGAGAAAAAATCCATAAGTTTGACTCCTTCAGAGATTTGAACCTAGGACCCCCATGTATTAACCACTCATCTACATTATAGCTACTCACAGCTCTATACATAAACCAAACTTTGTTTGACTAGAGTGAGTACACTGTGGGTAAATTCACGGTGATGTCATCCTGTTGGGTCACATGAGTGGCAGTTCCAACAAATCCTAAACGCCCCTTTTGAGCACAATGAGAGCAGAAGCAGGAAAAACCAGACATGAAATGACTTTGTGGCGAATCCCTTTAATGATGCAGCTACATTTTTTAGTTTTTGCCTCCCTCGATTCAACAGTAATTAACTTGTTTATGTTTTTAGTGACACAGTTTTGTATAGGATTTGTGTTTTTTTATCAGGAGATAGTTGTATTGTTTGGGGGTACAGTTTGAATTTACATATAAATTACGGTAAAGTTTTGCAGGGTGAAAATAAGAGTTTATATCATACAGCTCCTCCACAGTGCACCCCCTCATACAGTATCAGTCACAGTGCTCCCCCTCATACAGTATCACAGTGCTCCCCTCATACAGTATCATTCACAAGTGCTCCCCCTGACAGTATCCAGTCACAGTGCACCTCTCAATACATATCATTCACAGTGCTCCCCTCATACAGTATCATCACAGGGGCTCCCCCCTCATACAGCCATCCAGTCACAGTGCTCCCCTCATACAGTATCAGTCACATTGCTCCCCTCATACGGGCGGGCCAGTTCACAGTAGCACCCCTCTTACAGTAGTCAGTCACATGTGCCTCCCCTCGATACATTATCAGTCACAGTTCACCCCTCAACGGCATCAGGCACAGTGCGTCCCTCATACTATCAGTCACAGTGCTCCCCTCATACAGAATCAGCCACAGTGCTCCTCACAACAGTATCATCGAAAGTGCTCCCTCATACAGTATCAGCCCACAGTGCTCCCCTCATATAGGTATCAGTCAACAAGTGCCCCCTCATACATATCATCACAGTGGCTTCCACCGCTATACAGTATCATTCACAGTGCTCCCCTCATACAGTATCAGTCACAGTGCTCCCCTCATACAGTATCAGTCACAGTGCTCCCCTCATACAGTATCAGTCACAGTGCTCCCCTCATACAGTATCAGTCACAGTGCTCCCCTCATACAGGTATCTTTCCCAGTTTCTCCCTCATACAGTATCAGCCACAGTGCTCCCCTCATACAGCATCAGCCACAGTGCTCCCCTCATACAGCATCAGTCACAGTGCTCCCCTCATACAGTATCAGTCACAGTGCTCCCCTCATACAGCATCAGTCACAGTGCTCCCCTCATACAGTATCAGTCACAGTGCTCCCCTCATACAGTATCAGTCACAGTGCACCCCTCATACAGTCACAGTGCTCCCCTCATACAGTATCAGCCACAGTGCTCCCCTCATACAGTATCAGTCACAGTGCTCCCCTCATACAGTATCAGTCACAGTGCTCCCCTCATACAGTATCAGCCACAGTGCACCCTCATACAGTATCAGCCACAGTGCTCCCCTCATACAGTATCAGTCACAGTGCTCCCCTCATACAGTATCAGCCACAGTGCTCCCCTCATACAGCATCAGTCACAGTGCTCCCCTCATACAGTATCAGTCACAGTGCTCCCCTCATACAGCATCAGTCACAGTGCTCCCCTCATACAGTATCACAGTGCTCCCCTCATACAGTATCAGTCACAGTGCACCCCTCATACAGTATCAGTCACAGTGCTCCCCTCATACAGTATCAGTCACAGTGCACCCCTCATACAGTATCAGTCACAGTGCTCCCCTCATACAGCATCAGTCACAGTGCTCCCCTCATACAGTATCAGTCACAGTGCCGTCCGCCTCATACAAGTATCACATGCACCCCTCATACAGTGAATCAGTCCACAGTGCAACCTCCATACAGTATCAGTCACAGTGCTCCCCTCATACAGTATCACAGTGCACCCCTCATACAGTATCAGTCACAGTGCTCCCCTCATACAGTATCAGTCACAGTGCTCCCCTCATACAGTATCAGTCACAGTGCACCCCTCATACAGTATCAGTCACAGTGCTCCCCTCATACAGTATCAGTCACAGTGCACCCCTCATACAGTATCAGTCACAGTGCACCCCTCATACAGTATCAGTCACAGTGCACCCCTCATACAGTATCAGTCACAAGTGCCCCCTCTACATAGCATCACAGTGCTCCCCATACAAGTATCAGCCACAGTGCTCCCCTCATACAGCATCAGCCACAGTGCTCCCCTCATAGCAGTATCAGCCACAGTGCCCCCACATCAGTATCAGCCACCGGGCTCCCCTCATACAGTATCAGTCACACTGCTCCCCTCCATACAGTTATCCCACAGTGCTCCCCTCATACAGTTCAGTCCCCTACAGTGCTCCCCTCATACAGTAATCAGTCCACAGTCACCCCTCTCCAGTATCAGTCACAGTGCTCCCTCATACAGCATCAGCCACAGTGCACCCCTCATACAGTATCAGTCACAGTGCTCCATCTCAAACAGCAGTCATCACAGTGCACCCTCTCATACAGTATCATTCACAGTGCCCACCCCTCAAACAGTAATCAGTACACAGTTCACTCCTCTACAGATCAGTCACAGTCACCCGCGATACAGTATCATCACAGAGCTCCCTCATACAGTACACCACAGTCACCCTCATACAGTATCACAGTTGCACCCCTCATACAGTATCACAGTGCACCCCTCATACAGCATCAGTCACAGTGCACCCCTTCCATCACAGCCATCATTCACAGTGCTCCCCTTCATACAGTATCAGTCACAGCACCCTCGATACAGTATCAGCCACAGTGCTCCCCTCATACAGCATCAGTCACAGTGCTCCCCTCATACAGCATCAGTCACAGTGCACCCCTCATACAGCATCACAGTGCTACCCTCATACTGTCACAGTGCTCCCCTCATACAGTCACAGTGCTCCCTCATACAGTATCAGTCACAGTGCTCCCCTCATACAGTATCAGTCACAGTGCTCCCCGTCAACAGATCATCACAGTGCACCCCTCATACAGTATCAGCCACAGTGCACCCTCATACAGCATCAGTCACAGTGCTCCCTCATACAGCATCAGCCACACTGCTCCCCGTCATACAGCAACAGTCACAGTGCTCCTATTCACAGTAAATCGTAGTCACAAGTGCTCCCCTCATACAGTATCATCACAGTGGCCCCCTCATACACATCAAGTCACATGCACCCCCTCTACAGTATCAGTCACAGTGCCCCCCTCATACAGTATCAGTCACAGTGCTCCCCTCATACAGTATCAGTCACAGTGCTCCCCTCATACAGCATCAGTCACAGTGCTCCCCTCATACAGTATCAGTCACAGTGCTCCCCTCATACAGCATCAGCCACAGTGCTCCCCTCATACAGTATCAGACACAGTGCTCCCCTCATACAGCATCAGTCACAGTGCTCCCCTCATACAGTTTCAGCCACAAGTGCACCCTCAAGTACAGTCATCATCCTACAGGTGCTCCCCTCATATCAGCATCAGCCACAGTGGGTCTCCCCTCATACAGTAATCAGTCACCGTTGCGACCCCTCATGACAGTACATTCACAGTGCTCCCCTCATACAGTATCCAGTCCACAGTGCTTCCCCCTCAATACTAGTATCAGGTCCACAGTGGCTCCTCTTACAGCATCAGCCACAGTGCACCCCGTCATACAGTATCAGCTACAGTGCTCCCCTCATACAGTATTCAGTGCACATGCTCCCCTCATACATATCATCACATGCTCCCCTCATACAGTATCAGTCCCAGTGCTCCCCGCATACAGTATCATCACGTCTTCCCTCAAAAATACAGTATCAGCCACAGGCTTCCCCTCAACAGTATCAGCTACAGTGCCCCCATAGCAGTATCAGTCACAGTGCTCCCTCATACAGTATCATCACAGTGCACCCCGTCATACAGCATCAGCCACATGCTCCCCTCTACAGCATCAGCCACAGTGCACCACTCATACAGTATCAGCCACAGTGCTCCCCTCATACAGTATCAGTCACAGTGCACCACTCAAACAGATTAGTCACAGTGCTCCCTCATACTAGCATCATCACAGTGCTCCCCACATACTGTATCAGTTACAGTGCAACCCTGATACAGTATCATCACAGTGCTCCCCTCATACAGTTATCATCACATGCTCCCCTCATACCGGTATCAGTCCCAGTGCTCTCCCTCAAAGCAGTATCAGTCACATGAGCTCCCCGTCATACATTATCAGTACACAGTGCTCCCTCACATACATATCATCCAGCAGTTCACCCCTCATACATGTCCAGTCACAGTGCTCCCCTCATACATTATCACAGTGCTCCCCTCCATACTAGGTATCAGTCACAGTGCTCCCCTCATACAGTATCAGTCACAGTGCTCCCCTCATACAGTATCAGCCACAGTGCTCCCCTCATACAGTATCACAGTGCTCCCCTCATACAGTATCACAGTGCTCCCCTCATACAGTTTCAGCCACAGTGCTCCCCTCATACAGTATCAGTCACAGTGCTCCCCTCATACAGTATCAGTCACAGTGCTCCCCTCATACAGCATCAGTCACAGTGCTCCCCTCATACAGTATCAGTCACAGTGCACCCCTCATACAGCATCAGCCACAGTGCACCCCTCATACAGCATCAGTCACAGTGCTCCCCTCATACAGTATCAGTCACAGTGCTCCCTCAACAGTATCCAGTCGACAAGTGCGTCCCCCATCACAGTTATCAGTCACGTGCTCCCCTCATACAGCATCAGTTCACAGTGCTACCCTCAATACATATCAGCCACATGCTCCTCCTCATACACTAACATCAGAGTGGGCTCCCCCTCATACAGCATCAAGTCACAGTGCCTCCCCTTCATATATAATGCCCCAGTCACAGTGCTCCCCTAATACAGAATCAGCCACAGTGCTCCCCTCAAACAGTATCAGTCACAGTGCTTCCCCTCATACAAGTATATGTCCCCCAGTGCTCCCTCATACAGTATCAGTCACAGTGCTCCCCTCATACAGTATCACAGTGCTCCCCTCATACAGTATCAGTCACAGTGCTCCCCTCATACAGTTACAGTGCTCCCCTCGAACAGTATCAGTCACAGTGCTCCCCTCATACAGTATCAGGTTCCCAGGTGGCGCCCCGTCATAACCGTTATCTCATCACAGTGCGAGCCCCTCATACAGTATCACAGTGCTCCCCTCATACAGTATCACAGTGCTCCCCTCATACAGTATCAGTCACAGTGCTCCCCTCATACAGTATCAGCCACAGTGCTCCCCTCATACAGTATCAGTCACAGTGCTCCCCTCATACAGTATCAGTCACAGTGCACCCCTCATACAGTATCAGTCACAGTGCTCCCCTCATACAGCATCAGTCACAGTGCACCCCGCAGACAGGATCAGTCACAGTGCAGCCCTCATACAGCTATCAGTCCCACAGTGCTCCCCTCAACAGGTATCAATCAACAGTGCACCCCTCATACAGTATCAGTCACAGTGCACCCCTCATACAGTCACAGTGCTCCCCTCATACAGTATCAGTCACAGTGCTCCCCTCATACAGTATCAGTCACAGTGCACCCCTCATACAGTATCAGCCACAGTGCTCCCCTCATACAGTATCAGTCACAGTGCTCCCCTCATACAGTATCAGTCACAGTGCTCCCCTCATACAGTATCAGCCACAGTGCTCCCCTCATACAGCATCAGTCACAGTGCTCCCCTCATACAGTATCAGTCACAGTGCACCCCTCATACAGTATCAGTCACAGTGCACCCCTCATACAGTATCAGTCACAGTGCTCCCCTCATACAGTATCAGTCACAGTGCTCCCCTCATACAGTATCAGTCACAGTGCTCCCCTCATACAGTCACAGTGCTCCCCTCATACAGTATCAGTCACAGTGCTCCCCTCATACAGTCACAGTGCTCCCCTCATACAATATCATCAACTGTGCTTTCCCCTCATACATTATCAGTCCACATGCACCCCTCATACAAGTATCAGTCACATGGCTCCCCTCTTACAGTATCAGTCACAGTGCACCCCTCATACAGCATCAGTCACAGTGCTCCCCTCATACAGCATCAGTCACAGTGCACCCCTCATACAGCATCAGTCACAGTGCTCCCCTCATACAGTATCAGTCACAGTGCTCCCCTCATACAGTATCAGTCACAGTGCTCCCCTCATACAGTATCAGTCACAGTGCTCCCCTCATACAGCATCAGTCACAGTGCTCCCCTCATACAGTATCAGCCACAGTGCTCCCCTCATACAGTATCAGTCACAGTGCTCCCCTCATACAGTATCAGTCACAGTGCTCCCCTCATACAGCATCAGTCACAGTGCACCCCTCATACAGTATCAGCCACAGTGCACCCCCCTCAACAGTATGCAGCCACAGGTGCACCGCCCATACAGTCATCAGTCTACAGAGTCTCCCTCATACAGTATCAGCCACAGTGCTCCCCTCATACATAATATCAGCCACATGCCCCCTCATACAGTATCAGTCACAGTGGCTCTCCTTATACAGTAATCAGCCCACTGTGTGCTCCCCTCATACAGTATCAGTCACAGTGGCTCTCCTATATACAGTATCAGTCAGCAGTGCTCCCTCATACAGTATTCAAGTCACAGTGCTGCTCCCTCAAACAGCACATCACAGTGCTCTCCACAATACAGTATCAGTCACGAGTTGCACCCTCATACAATGTATCACCACAGTGCCTCCCCTCATACATACAGTCACAGTGCTTCCCTCATACAGCATCAGTCACAGTGCACCCCTCTTACAGCATCAGTCACTGTGCACCCCTCATACAGTATCAGCCCACGAGTGCTGCCCCTCATACGTATCATCACATTGCTCCCCTCATACAGCATCATCCACAGGAGCTCCCTCAGATACAGTATCACAGGCTCCCTCATACAGTATCACAGTGCTCCCCTCATACAGTATCAGTCACAGTGCTCTCCTTATACAGTATCAGCCACAGGTGCCTCCCTTCATACAGTATCAGTCACAGTGTCTCTCCTTAAACAGTATCAGCCACAGTGCACCCTCATACAGCATCAGCCACAGTGCTCCCCTCATACAGTCACAGTGCTCCCCTCATAGCAGCAATCAGCACAGTGCACCCCTCATAACAGTACAGACCACAGTGCACCCCTCATACAGCAACAGTCACAGTGCTCCCCTCATACATTATCATTCACAGTGCACCCTCAGTACAGCATCAGTCACAAGTGCAACGCCCTCATAAGTATAGTCACAGTGCACCCCTCATACAGTTTCACAGTGCACCCCTCATACAGTATCAGTCACAGTGCACCCCACATACAGTACATCCCAATCCCCCCAGAAAAAACCCAAGTGGCGCCCCCCCTTTTTTTCCCCCACCCCCCCCCACTCATACTAAGTGTATTATCCACCAAAAGCCCCCCAGAAAACAAATAAAAAATGTTTTTTTTGGGGCCCTTTTTTTTCACGTCCACCTCCCCCCAGAAAATTACCAAAGTAATCAAAATAAAAAATTAAAAATCCCCAACTACCCACCCACACAACAGTGTGGGCTGGTTCCACCCCCCCCCCCCCCCCGCCAATAAAACAAAAGTTTTAATTTACCCCATTTTTACTCACCCAAGTTTTTTGTACTCTACCCCCCCACCCCCACCCCTCCACCATACATCAAAAATATCCCCAACGTCCACCACCCTCCCGACACACCCATAATTTGGTCACCCCCCCCCCATCAATACCCACCATTTTTTTATAGAATTCCCTCCCCCCCCATAGCCCGCCCCACAGTTGCTCCCCCTCATACAGTATCATTCCACAGTGCTCCTCATACAAATCAGTGCACAGTGCTCCCCGTCATACAGCCTATCAGTCACAGTGCTCCCCTCATACAGTACCAGTCACAGTGCACCCCTTCAATACATATCAGTCACAGTGCACCCTATCATACCGCATCAGACACAGTTCCCCCCGTCATACAGTAGCAGTCACAGTGCACGCCCCAACAGTCATGCAGTCACAGTGCACCCCTCAAACAGTATCAGCCACAGTGCTCCCCTCATACAGTATCAGTCACAGTGCACCCTCAATACAGTATCATCACAGTTGCTCCCTCATACAGCATCAGTCACAGTGCTCCCCTCATACAGTATCAGTCACATTGCAGCCCTCATACAGTATCAGTCACATTGCAGCCCTCATACAGTATCAGTCACAGTGCACCCCTCATACAGTATCAGTCACATTGCAGCCCTCATACAGTATCAGTCACAGTGCTCCCCTCATACAGCATCAGAGTGCTCCCCTCATACAGTATCAGTCACAGTGCTCCCCTCATACAGTATCAGCCACAGTGCACCCCTCATACAGTATCAGCCACAGTGCTCCCCTCATACAGCATCAGTCACAGTGCTCTCCTCATACAGTATCAGTCACATCGCCCCTCATACATATCATTGACACAGTGCACCCCTCTAGGACATCATCCACAGTGCACCACTCATACAGTATCAGGTCACAGTGCCACCCCTCATACCGTATCAGCCACAGTTGCTCCCTCATACATCACAGAGCCTCCCCTCATACAGTATCAGTCACAGTGAACCCCTCATACATTCACAGTGCTCCCCTCATACAGTATCAGTCACAGTGCTCCCCTCATACAGCATCAGTCACAGTGGCTGGCCCCTCATACACGTACCATCACAGTGCCTCCCTGCATACAGCATCATCACGTGCACCCTCATACAGTAAGCAGTCACAGTGCTCCCCTTCCATACAGTATCATCACATTGCACCCCATACATATTCAGTGCACAGGTGGCACCCCTCATACAGTATCATCACAGTGCACCCCTCATACAGTATCAGTCACAGTGCACCCCTCATACAGTAACATCACATTGCTACCCCTCCATACAGCATCAGCCACAGTGCTCCCCTCATACAGCATCAGACACAGAGCTCCCCCTCATACAGTTTATCAGTCACAGTGCTCCCCTCATACAGTATCAGTCACATTGCAGCCCTCATACAGTATCAGTCACATTGCAGCCATCATACAGTATCATCCACAGTGCTCCCCCCATACACCATCAGTCTCAGTGCTCCCCTCATACAGTATCAGTCACAGTGCACCCCTCATACAGTATCAGCTACAGTGCTCCCCTCATACAGTATCAGTCACAGCTCCCCTCATACAGTATCACAGACCTCCCATCATACAGTATCAGTCACAGTGCCCTCCTCATACAGAATCAGTCACAGTGCCCCCCTCATACAGCATCAGTCACAGTGCACCCCTCATACAGTCACAGTGCACCCTCATACAGTATCCACCACAGTCCTCCCCTCAACAGGATCATGCACAGTCTCCCTCATACATTAAACACCCAGTGCTCCCCTCATACAGTATCAGTCACAGTGCACCCCTCATACAGTATCAGCCACAGTGCACCCCTCATACAGTAATCAACCTGCACCCCTCTACAGCATCATCACAGTGCCCCCTCTATACAGTAATCAGTACATGCTTCCCCTCATACAGATTAACCAGACCCCTCCCCCACCCCCCCCCCTCCCCCCCCCCCCCCCCACCCACCCCCCCCGACACCCCCCCCCCCGCTCCCCCCACCCATAACCCCCCCCCACCCACCTCCCCCCCCACCCCCCCCCCCCCCCCCCCCCCCCTCCACCCACACCCCCCCCCCCCCCCCGCCCCCCCCCCCCCCCCCCCCCCCCCCCCCACACCGCCCCCCCACCCCCCAGTCACAGTCAGCCCCCCCCTCATACAGTATCAGTCACAGTGCACCCCTCATACAGTATCAGTCACAGTGCTCCCCTCATACAGTATCAGTCACAGTGCTCCCCTCATACAGTATCAGTCACAGTGCTCCCCTCATACAGTATCAGCCACAGTGCTCCCCTCATACAGTATCAGTCACAGTGCTCCCCTCATACAGTATCAGTCACAGTGCACCCCTCATACAGTATCAGTCACAGTGCTCCCCTCATACAGTATCAGTCACAGTGCTCCCCTCATACAGTATCAGTCACAGTGCTCCCCTCCTCAAACAGTATCAGCCACATGCACCCCTCATACATAATCACAGTGCACCCCTCAAACAGTATCATCACCAGTGCACCCTCGCATACGAGTATCAGTCACACTGCTCCCCTCATACAGCATCAGTCACAGTGCTCCCCTCATACAGTATCAGTCACAGTGCACCCCTCATACAGTATCAGCCACAGTGCACCCCTCATACAGCATCAGTCACAGTGCTCCCCTCATACAGTATCAGTCACAGTGCACCCCTCATACAGTATCAGTCACAGTGCTCCCCTCATACAGTATCAGCCACAGTGCTCCCCTCATACAGTCACAGTGCTCCCCTCATACAGTATCAGTCACAGTGCTCCCCTCATACAGTATCAGTCACAGTGCTCCCCTCATACAGCATCAGTCACAGTGCTCCCCTCATACAGTATCACAGTGCTCCCCTCATACAGTATCACAGTGCTCCCCTCATACAGTATCAGTCACAGTGCTCCCCTCATACAGCATCAGTCACAGTGCACCCCTCATACAGTATCACAGTGCTCCCCTCATACAGTATCAGTCACAGTGCTCCCCTCATACAGTATCAGTCACAGTGCTCCCCTCATACAGTATCACAGTGCTCCCCTCATACAGTATCAGTCACAGTGCTCCCCTCATACAGTATCAGTCACAGTGCTCCCCTCATACAGTATCAGTCACAGTGCTCCCCTCATACAGTCACAGTGCTCCCCTCATACAGTATCAGCCACAGTGCACCCCTCATACAGTATCAGTCACAGTGCACCCCTCATACAGTATCAGTCACAGTGCTCCCCTCATACAGCATCAGTCACAGTGCTCCCCTCATACAGCATCAGTCACAGTGCACCCCTCATACAGTATCAGTCACAGTGCACCCCTCATACAGTATCAGTCACAGTGCTCGCCATCATAGCATTATCAGATCACAGGTCCCCCTCATACAGTATCAGCCACAGTGCACCCCTCATACAGTATCAGTCACAGTGCTCCCCTCATACAGTATCAGTCACAGTGCTCCCCTCATACAGTATCAGTCACAGTGCACCCCTCATACAGTATCAGTCACAGTGCTCCCCTCATACAGTATCAGTCACAGTGCTCCCCTCATACAGTATCAGCCATAGCCAGTGCCCCCTCAGTACAGTATCTTCACAGTGCTGCCCCTCATACAGTATCAGCCAAAGTGCACCACCGTCATAAACAGTATCATCACAGTGTTTTCTCCGCTCATACAGTATCAGACACAGTGCTCCCCTCATACAGTATCAGTCACAGTGCTCCCCTCATACAGTATCAGTCACAGTGCTCCCCTCATACAGTATCAGTCACAGTGCTCCCCTCATACAGTATCACAGTGCTCCCCTCATACAGTATCAGTCACAGTGCTCCCCTCATACAGTATCACAGTGCACCCCTCATACAGTATCAGTCACAGTGCTCCCCTCATACAGTATCAGCCACAGTGCTCCCCTCATACAGTATCAGCCACAGTGCTCCCCTCATACAGTATCAGCCACAGTGCACCCCTCATACAGTATCAGTCACAGTGCACCCCTCATACAGCATCAGTCACAGTGCTCCCCTCATACAGTCACAGTGCTCCCCTCATACAGTATCAGTCACAGTGCTCCCCTCATACAGCATCAGTCACAGTGCTTCCTCATACATCATCACCACAGTGCACCCCTCTATAGTATCATCCAGTGCTCCCCTCATACAGTCACAGGTGCTCCCCCTCATACAGTAATCATCACAGTGCTCCCCCTATACAGCATCCAGTCACAGTGGTCCTCCCTCAAGTACAGCATCTTCACAGTGCTCCCCTCATACAGTATCAGTCACAGTGCTCCCCTCATACAGTATCAGTCACAGATGCACCCCCATACAGTATCACTCACAGTCTCCCTCACAGTATCAGTCACAGTGCACCCCTCATACAGTACAGTCACATTGCTCCCCTCATACAGTTTCAGTCACTGTGCTCCCCTCATACAGTACCAGACACAGTGCTCCCCTCATACATTTTCATTCACAGTGCTGCCCCTCATGACAGTACAGTCACATGGCTCCCCTCATACAGCCTCAGTGCACAGTGCACCCCTCATACAGTATCAGTCACAGATGCTCCCCCCTCATAGAGTATCAGTCACAGTGCACCCCTCAATACAGTATCAGTCACAGTGCTCCCCTCATACAGTATCAGTCACAGTGCTCCCCTCATACAGTATCACTCACAGTGCTTCCCCTCCCCCCCCAAACAGGTATCAGCCACAGTGCTCCCCTCATACAGCATCAGTCACAGTGCTCCCCTCATACAGTATCAGTCACAGTGCTCCCCTCAAACAGTATCAGCCACAGTGCTCCCCTCATACAGGTATCAGCACAGTGGCACCCCTCAACAGCAACAGTCACAATGCACCCCTCATACATATCCTCAGCAGTGCACCCCTCATACGGTACAGCTACAGTGCACCCCTCATACAGTATCAGCCACAGTGCTCCCCTCATACAGTATCAGTCACAGTGCACCCCTCATACAGTATCACAGTGCTCCCCTCATACAGTCACAGTGCTCCCCTCATACAGTATCAGACACAGTGTCTCCGCCTCATACAGTAGTCAGTCACAGTGTCGCCCCTCAAACAGTATCAGTCCACAGTGCCCCCTCATAAAGAAATCACTCCACAGTGCACCCCTCATACAGTATCAGTCACAGTGCACCCCTCATACAGAATCAGACACAGTGCTCCCCTCAAACAGAATCAGCCACAGAGCTCCCCTCATACAGTATCAGACACAGTGCTCCCCCTCAAACATATCAGTCAACAGGTGCTCCCGCTCATAAGTATCAGGTCACAGTGCTACCCACATACAGTATCAGCCACAGTGCTCCCCTCATACAGCTATCATCACATGCTCCCACTAATACTGTATCTGTCACAGTGCTCCCATCATACAGTATCAGTGCTCCCTCATACAGTATCAGTCACAGTTGCTTCCACCTCATACAGCGTCATGTCACAGTGCTCCCCTCATACAGCGTCAGTCACAGGCACCCTTCATTCTGTATCTGTCACAGTGCTCCCTCAAACAGTATTCAGCCACAGTGCTACCATATTCAGTAATCAGTCACAGTGCACCATCATACAGTTCAGGAACAGTGCTCCCCTCATACTGTATCAGACCACAGTTGCGCCCACTTTCATACAGTATCAGCCCAGTGCCACCCCTCCATACAGTATCAGCTACAGTGCTCCCCTCTTACAGTATCAGCCACAGTGCTCCTCTCATACAGTATCGTCACAGTCGTCCCTCATACAGTATCAGTCACAGTGCCTCCCCCTCTTTCAGTCACTGTGCTCCCCTCATAAGTATCAGCACAGTGCTCCATCATACAAGTATAAGCCACAGCTGCTCCCCTCATTCTGTTTCAGTCACAGTGCTTCCCTCATTCAGCTATCAGTCACAGTGCTCAGCTCATTCTGTATCAGTCACAGGTGCCACCCCTCATACAGTATCAGCACAGTGATCCCCTCATACAGCACAGCCACAGTGCTCCCCTCATAAAGTATCAGCCCCAGTGCTCCCCTCATACAGTATCAGTCACAGTGGTCCCCTCATAGAGTATCAGCCACGTGCTCCACCTCATACTGTATCCGTTCACCGTGTCCTCATACGAGGATCAGTCTCAGTGCTCCCCTATTCTGCATAGTCCAGGTGCTCCCCTTCATACTGTATCAGTCACTGTGCACCACTATTACAGTATCAGTCACAGTGCTCCCCTCATACAGTATCAGCTACAGTGCTCCCCTCATACAGCATCAGCCACCAGTGCTTCCCCTCATCAGTATCCAGTGCTCCCTATACAGTATCAGTCACAGTGCTCCCCTCATACAGTATCAGTCACAGTGCACCCCTCATACAGCATCAGTCACAGTGCACCGCTCATACAGTATCAGTCACAGTGCTCCCCTCATACAGTATCAGTCACAGTGCACCCCTCATACAGCATCAGTCACAGTGCTCCCCTCATACAGTATCAGCCACAGTGCTCCCCTCATACAGCATCAGTCACAGTGCACCCCTCATACAGTATCAGTCACAGTGCTCCCCTCATACAGTATCAGTCACAGTGCACCCTCTTTACAGTATCTTTCACCAGTGCTCCCCTCATACGCATCAGCCACAGTGTCCCCTTTACAGTATCAAGTCACAGTGATCCCCTCAACAGTATCAGCCCAGTGCACCCCTTCTATCAGTATCAGTCACAGTGCACCCCGACATAACAAGTATCAGTCACAGTTCCCCTCATACTGTATCAGTCAAATTGCTCACCTAATACAGTATCATGTCACAGTGCCACCTCATACAGGCATCAGCCCCTCAGTGCTCACCTCGACAGATCAGTCACAGTTTCTCCCTCATTACAGTATCAGTTACAGTGCTCCCCTCATACAGCAGTTTCTGGTCACAGTGATCTCCCCTCAATACAGTATCAGCACAGTGCTCCCCTCATATCAGATCACAGTGCTCCACTCATACTGTATCAGTGCACAGTGCTCCACTCATAAAGTATCAGTCACAGTGCTCCCCTCATCTGTATCAGTCACAGTGCAACCTCTCATAACAGTATCACGTCTCAGTGCACCCCTCATACAGTATCAGTCACAGTGCACCCCTCATACAGCATCAGTCACAGTGCACCCCTCATACAGTATCAGTCACAGTGCTCCCCTCATACAGTATCAGTCACAGTGCACCCCTCATACAGCATCAGTCACAGTGCTCCCCTCATACAGTATCACAGTGCTCCCCTCATACAGTATCAGTCACAGTGCTCCCCTCATACAGTATCAGCCACAGTGCTCCCCTCATACAGTATCAGTCACAGTGCTCCCCTCATACAGTATCAGACACAGTGCTCCCCTCATACAGTATCAGTCACATTGCTCTACCTCATACATGTATCAGCCACAGTGATCCCCTTCATACAGTATCAGCCACTGTGCTCCACTCATACAGTATCTCAGTGCTCCCCTATTACAGTATCAGCCCACAGTTTTCCCCCTCATAAGATCAGTCACAGTGCCCCCTCATACAGTATCAGTCAAAGTGCGCCCCTCAACAGTATCAGTCACAGGGCCCCCTCATTAACAGCAAGTTGCCAACTTTTAAAAATGAAAAAGCAGGAGAATCTAGGGGGGCGGCGCGCGTACCCGGCCGGGCTAAATTTGCATGGAAAAACCCGCCCTCTTTTTGGTATGCCACCCCCCTTCAAAAAACCACACCCACTTCCACCAAAAAGCATGGGCTTTGGAAAAACCGGGAAATGCCCTTATACCAGGTAGTACCCCCCAAAACCAGTTAGTCCCCCGAAGGGGTAGATCCCCCCTTTAGCCAAGTAATGCCCCTCTGTACCGGTAGATCCCCCCCTTTGTTAGCCAGGTGGGTGCCCCCCTTGTTAGCCAGGTAGGTCCCCCCCCATTGTTAGCCGGGAAAGGTGCCCCCTTGTACCAGGTAGGTCCCCCCCTTTTTTCCCGGGTAGTGCCCCATCGTTTGCCAGGTTTGCCCCCATTTTTGCCCCGGTAGATGCCCCCCTCTGTTGCCAGGTAGTCTTCCCCTTTTCCCAAGTGAAACCCCCCTTTGTTACCGGGTGTGCCCCCATCTTTTTAGCCGGGTAGTCCCCCCATTTTCCCAGGTATGCCCCCATCTTTTTAGCCCGGTATTGCCCCCTTCTGTTGCCAGGTAGTCCCCCATCTTTAGCCAGGTAGATGTCCCCATTGTTTCCCCAGGTAGATGCCCCCTTTTGTTGCCGGGTAGTCCCCCTTCTGTTACCCAAAGGGTGCCCCCCATCTGTTACCAGGTAGTGCCCCACTGTTAGCCGGGTAGTGCCCCCATCTGTTTCCGGAAGGCCCCCCAAATCTGTTTGCCGGGGTAGTGCCCCCATCTGTTTTTGCCAGGTTTTTCCCCCTTGTTTCCCAGGTAGTGCCCCATCGTTAGCCAGGTAGTCCCCCCATCTTTTACCGGTAGATCCCCCCTTGTTCCCAGGTGTCCCCCTCTTTTACCCAGGTAGGCCCCCATCTGTTACCAGGAAGTCCCCCCTTTTTTGCAGGTAGTGCCCCCATCTGTTAGCCGGTAGTGCCCCCCTTTGTTCCCGGGTATGCCCTTTGTTCCCAGGTAGTGCCCCTCTTTTCCAGGTATGCCCCCTCTGTTCCCGGATGCCCCCTCTGTTGCCAGGTAGACCCCCCTTGTTGCCGGGTAATGTCCCCTCTGTTGCCGGGGTATGCCCCCCGTTGCCGGGTGATGCCCCCTCTGTTGGGGGGTTTTTCCCCTCTCTTTTCCCAGTAGACCCCCCTAAAGTAAAAAAAATAAAATAATAAAACCCACTTACCTCACCAGGCTCCTGCAGCGCCCGCCCCCGACCAAATCTCTTCAGCGGCGCGGGGGGAAGTGAAGCACCGGCGTCATCCCCTGCAGCCGCGCGTTTTTCCCCCTGCGCCGTTTTGCTTATGCAGGCGCACCCCGGCGCCGGACATACAGGGGGGGGAAAGAGGAGGGAGCGATCCCTCCTCCTCCTCCCCAATGGGGACCGCGGGCGGGTGAGCGGCCGCGCGGGGGCCGCTTCCCCGCCTTAGGGGGGGTATCCACGGCGCAAGAGAGCACACACCAGCGCTACTTTTTGGCCGCGGTAATTTAAAAAGGACCCCCGCCGCCTGCGGGGCGGCGGGAGGAATGCCAATCCCCCGGGAGGGGGGAGGGGACCCCAAATAGCGGGCCCCCCCCCCAAAAAAAACGGGAGGTTTGGCATTATGAGTATCAGTCCAGTGCCCCCCCTCATACAGTATCAGTCCAGTACTCCCCTCATCCCAGTATCAGCCAAGTTCCCCCTCATAAGTATCAGTCACAGTCTCCCCCCTAACGATCGTCACATGCACCCCTCTACAGAAACATCACAGACTCCCCTCAAAGTACCCACAGTGCTCCCCTCATACAGTATCATACAGTCCCCCCTAAAACAGTATCTTTCACAGTGCCCCCCTCATACATATAGTCACAGTACCCCCCCTATACAGAAAATCACCAAGTCCCCCCTCAAAAGTATCACACAGTGCTCCCCTATACAGTACAGTCACAGGCCCCCTCATACAGTATCGTCACGGGCCCCCCTCATACAGTATCATCACAGTATCCCTCATACAGTATCAGCACAGTGCTCCCCTCAACATATCATCACAGTGCTCCCCCCCATACAGTATCGCACATGCCCCCTCATACAGTATCATCACAGTGTCCCATCATACAGTATCCCACAGTGCTCCCCTCATCAGTATCGACAGCCCCCCCTCTAATATCAGCCACATGCTCCTCCATACAGTAATCAGTCACTTTCCCCCTCATACAGTATCAGCCCCAGTGCCCCCTCATAAGTACATCACAGTGCACCCCTCATCAGTATCGTCACAGTGCTCCCCTTACAGCACAGTCACATTGCCCCCCCTTACATATCACCCAGTGCCCCCCTCAACAGTACATCACGGTCCCCCATACAGTATCACCAAAGTGCCCCCCTCATACGTATCGTCACGTGTCCCTCATACAGTACTCCCCAGTGCCCCCCTCATACAGCATCAGCACAGTGCCCCTCAAACAGCATCATCACGTGCCCCCCTCATAACATCAGCCACAGTGCCCCCCTATAAGTTTACAGTGCTCCCTCTTACATATCAGTCAAGTGCCCCCTCATAAAACAGCCACAGTGCTCCCCTCATACAGTATCACAGTGCCCCCTCATACATATCATCACATGCACCCCTCATACGTATCAGCCACATGCCCCCCTCATACAGCACAGTCACAGTGCCCCTAATAAGCATCAGTCCAGTGCCCCCCTCTACAGTATCACAGTGCTCCCCTATACAGTTCATCACAGTGCTCCCCCTCATACAGAATCAGTCACTTGTCCCCATACAGTTCGCCCAGTGCTCCCCTCATACAGTATCACAGTGCTCCCCTCATACAGTATCAGCCACAGTGCTCCCCTCATCGTTCAGTCACAGGTCCCCAACAGCACAGCACGCCCCCCCAAATAATATCACAGGTTCCCCTCATAAGTATACCACAGGTCCCCAAACATCAGTCCAGTGCCCCCCTATACAGTTCAGCCCAGTGCCCCCCTCATACAGAACTCCACAAGTACCCCCTCAACAGTACAGTCACAGGCTCCATCATACAGCATCATTACAGTGCCCCCCTCTCAGACATCCAGTGCTCCCCTCATACATATCACAGTGCTCTCCTCATAAGTAATCACAGTGCCCCCTATACAGTATCGTCAAGTGCTCCCCCATACAGTATCACCACAGTTCCCTATACAGTATCAGTCACAGTGCCCCCCCCTACAGTATCATCACAGTGCACCCCTCATCGGTATCATCCAGTTCCCCCCTAACATATCAGAAAGTGCCCCCCTATCGATCACCCACATTTGCTCCTCTCATACAGTATCACCCACATGCACCCCTCATACAGTATCAGACACGTGCCCCCCTATACAGTATAACAAGGCCCCCCTCATAATATCAGACACAGTCACCCCTCTACAGTACATCCAGTGCTCCCCTCATACAGTATCAGACACAGTGCACCCCTCATAAGTATCAACACAGTGTCCCCTCATAAGTATCAGCCAAGTGCACCCCCATACAGTATCAGTCACAGTGCCCCCTCATACAGCATCATCCAGTGCTCCCCTCATCAGTATCATCCCCAGTGCACCCCTAACAGTATATACAGTGCCCCCCTTATACAGTAACAACACAGTGCCCCCCTCATACATTTCAGTCCCGGGCCCCCCCTCATACTTCAGCACAGTGCCCCCTCATCCCGTATCAGACACAGGCACCCCTCATACAGTTCAGCCAAGTGCACCCCTCAAAGCACACCACATGCCCCCCTCATACAGTATCAGTCCGTGCTCCCCTCATACAGTATCAGCCCAGTCACCCCTCAACGTATACCCCACAGTGAAACCCCTCATAATATCATTCCAGTGACCCCCATACATATCAGTCAAGTGCTCCCCCCTACACATCAGCACAGTGCCCCCCCCCCATACAGTATCAGTCACAGGCCCCCCTCAACACACAGTCACAGTGCTCCCCTCATACTATCAGACAAGTGCACCCCTCATACAGATCAGAACAGGCACCCCCATACATATCAGTCACAGTGCTCCCCCATACAGTATCAGCCCACATGCTCCCCCATCGTATAACATGCCCCCCTCATACAGTATCACACAGTGCCCCCCTCATAAGACTCCAGTGACCCCTCAACATTATCAGTCCAGTGCCCCCCCATAAGTACAGCCCCAGTGCTCCCTAACAAAATAGTCACAGGCTCCCCCCATAAGTACCCACACATGTCCCTCATACAGTATACCACAGTGCCCCCCCTCATACGTACGCACATGCCCCCCTCAAAAGCTCAGTCCAGTGTCCCCCTCATAAATATCAGTCACAGTGCCCCCATATCAGTATCAACACAGGCCCCCCTTCATACAGTATCAGCCACAGTGCCCCCTAACAGTATCAACCGTGCACCCCTCATACTTTCAGTCACATGCCCCTCATAAAGATCAGACACAGTGCCCCCCTCATCGTTCAGAACGTGACCCCATACGTATCAGTACAGGGGCCCCTCTACAGCAAAACCAGTCCCCCCTCATCATATCAGTCACAGTGCCCCCCTATACAGAAACAGTCAAGTGCCCCCCTCATACAGTAACAACACTGCCCCCTATACAGTAATCAGTCACAGGCTCCCCTAACAGTATCAGACACAGTGCCCCCTCTACGTATCAAAAATGCACCCTCATACAGTATCAGCCACAGTGCCCCCCCTAACGCATCACCACAGTGCTCCCCTCATACAGTACATCACAGTGCTCCCCTCATAAGTATCATCAAGTCCCCCTCATACATTATCCCCACAGTGCACCCCTCATACAGTATCAGCCACAGTGCACCCACCAACAGATCAGTACAGGCCCCCTCTACATATCATCACAGTGCTCCCCTCATACGCACAGTCCCAGTGCCCCCCCTCATACAGTTCAGTCCGTGCACCCCTAAAGTATCATCCAGTGCACCCTCATACAGCATCAGTCACATTTCCCCTCATAAATACAGACCATGACCCCTCATCAGTATAACACAGTGCCCCCCTCATAAGTACAGTCACAGCCCCCTCATACAGTACAGTACAGTGCCCCCCTATTACAGTATCACCACAGTGACCCCTCTACGTATCACCCACAGTGCCCCCCCAATACAGTATCAGCCCAGTGCACCCTCTACAGATCACCCCAGTCACCCCCTCATACAGTATCACCCACAGTGTCCCCCATACATTACCCCCACAGTGCCCCCCTCTACAGCATAGTCACAGTGCACCCCTCCATACAGTATCAGTCACAGGCCCCCCTCATACTTATCAGTCAGGCTCCCCTCATACATATCAGCCCAGTGCCCCCCTCATACGTACCATCACAGTGCCCCCCGAACAGCAAGCCACAGTGCTCCCCTCAACGTTCAGTCCAGTGCTCCCCCGTCCAAAACATCAAGTGCACCCCTCAACAGTATCATCACAGGGGCTCCCCTCATACAGAACAGTCAAGTCCCCCCCCCAACAGTTCAGTCACAATGCCCCCTATACAGTATCAGTCACAGTTCCCCTATACAGTATCAGTACAGTGCACCCCTCATACATGTCAGCACATGCCCCCCTATCAGTACAAACAGTGCCCCCCTCAAGTATCAGTACAGGCCCCCTATCAGTTCAGCCCCCATCACCCCTTTAACGCATCACAGTGTCCCCCTCATCAGTTCGTAAAACAGTCTCCCCTCATACATATCACCAGGCACCCCCATACAGTACAGCACAGTGTCCCCTATAATACGCCCCAGTGCCCCCTCATACAGTTCTCACAGTGACCCCTCATACAGTACAGTCAAGTGCTCCCCTTATACATATCAGCCACAGTCCCTCCCCCCAACGGGACCCTCACAGTGCCCCCTCTCTTTACGAAACAGCCACAGGCACCCTCAAAACGTAAGACACAGGCTCCCCCATACAGTATAGAACAGTGCTCCCCTCATACAGATCGACACGTGCACCCCCTCATACAGTTCAGTCCAGTCCCCCCCATACATATCAGACAAGGCCCCCCATAAAAGTACCCTCACATGCACCCTCATACAGTACCAGCCAATGCCCCCCTATACAGCATCACACAGTCTCCCCTCATACATATTCAGTCACAGTGCACCCTCTTTACGTATCATCACGTGCACCCCTCATCATAACAGCACATGCCCCCCTCTTACAGTTTCAGTCACAGTGCACCCCTCATACGTATAAAACAGTCACCCCCTCATACAGATCAGTCACAGTGTCCCCCATACAATCAGTCACAGTGCCCCTAACAGAAACACCACAGTGAAACCCCTCTACAGTATCAGCCACAGTGCACCCCTCATACAGAACAGTCACAGTGCCCCCCTATACATTTATCAGTCACGTGCCCCCCAAATACAGATCGTCCAGTCCCCCTATACAGTATCAGTACTGCACCCCTCAAACAGTAAATAAACAGTGCACCCTCATAAGCATCTTCCCCGTGCTCCCTCATACAGTAAGAAACAGTGCCCCCCTCATACAGTATCAAACTGCACCCCTCAACAGTATCAGTCACAGTGCTCCCCTCATACGTATCTCACGGCCCCCCCCCCCATACATATCACCACATGCACCCCCATACAATCGCCACAGTGAAACCCCTATCAGTATCACCCAATTTTGCACCCCCATACGTATCACCACGTGCCCCCCCATACAGTATCAAAGTGCTCCCCTCATACTTTATCAGCCACAGTGCTCCCCTCATACAGTCACAGTGCACCCCTCATAAGTATCATCACATGCACCCCTCATACATATCAGCACGTGCTCCCCTCAACTACCCACAGTGCCCCCCTCATACAGATCGTCACAAGGTCCCCCCATACGTATCACCACTGTCCCCCTCAAACATATCGCCACAGTGTCCCCTCATACATATAGCACAGTGCACCCCTCATAACAGTACAGTCACAGTGTCCCCCCATACGATCATCACAGGCTCCCCCTTTTATACGGTCAGTCCAGCCCCCTCATACGATCAGCCAGTTCTCCCCTCATAAGTATCAGTCACAGTCACCCTCATCAGTGTCACACAGTGCCCCCCCATACAGTATAGAACAGTGCCCCCTATACAGTAACGTCACAGTGCTCCCCTCATACAGTATCCCACAGTGCATCCCTCAACAGCATACAGTGCCCCCCTCATACATATCAGTAAGTGCTCCCTCTACGTATCCCCCCCCTTTCCCCCTATACAGACAGTCACAGTGCCTCCCTCATAAGATCACCACATGTCCCCTCATACGTATCAGTAACAGGCCCCCCTCATACAGTATCAGTCAAGTGCTCCCCTATACATATTTCACACAGTGCCCCCCCTATACAGTATCGACAGTGCTCCCCCCCATAAGTATCAACACAGTGCCCCCTATAAGTACAGACAGGCCCCCTCATACAGAAACAGTCACAGGCCCCCCCTTAACAGTATCAGCCACATGCCCCCTATACAGGACAGTCAAGTGCCCCCCCAACCATACAGTCACCACCCCCCATACATACAGGCTCCCCCTATCTTTATCAGTCACAGTGCTCCCCCATACATATCAGTCACATGCCCCCCTCATACATACCCAGTACAGTGCCCCCCTATAAGTATCAGTCAAGTGCCCCCCCTTTTAACGTATAGTCACGTGTCCCCTCTACATATCACCCACAGTGCTCCCTCATACAGTATCAGCCACAGTGCCCCCCATATAAGTATCAGCCACAGTGCCCCCCTATACGACAGTACAGTGCCCCCCTCTAAGTTCAGCCACATGCTCCCCCTAAGTATCAGTCACAGTGCCCCCCTCATACAGTATACCACAGTGCTCCCCCTCATACAGCATCAGCCCAGTGACCCCTCATAAAAGTATCATCCAGTCCCTCTATACAGCAAAGCTAAGTCCCCCCTCATACAGTATCTCAAAGCCCCCCATACAGTATCACCCAGTCTCCTCTCCCCGCATCAGTCCCAGTGCCCCCCCCTCAGTATCGTCACGTGCACCCCTCATACGTATCAGCCACATGCACCCCCATACAGCATCAGTCACAGTGCCCCCCCTCATAAGTATCACCCACAGTCACCCCTCATACAGCATCAGTCCAGTGCCCCCCTCATACATATCAGTCACAGTGCCCCCTTACAGCATCAGTCAATGCACCCCCTCATACATTCAGCACAGTGCCCTCTCATACATATCAGTCACGTGTTCCCTCAACAAATCGTACAGTGCCCCTATACAGTTCAGTCACAGTGCTCCCCTCAACAGCTCAGTCACAGGTCCCCTCATACAGTACAGTACAGTCTCCCCTCATACATAAGTACATGCTCCCTCAACAGCATCAGTACAGTGCTCCCTCATAAGTATCACCACATGCCCCCCTCATACATATCAGTCCAGTGCCCCCCCCTAAAACGTATCAGCCAGTGCCCCCCTCTACAGAACAGTCACGGCTCCCCCATAAGTCACAGTGCTCCCCTCTTTCAGTATCAGTCACGTGCCCCCCTCATACAGTACAGTCACAGTGCCCCCCTATACAGATCAGTCCAAAGTGCACCTTCTAAGTATCACCACATGCACCCCTCATACGTACATTCACAGTGCCCCCTCATACATATCCCCTGTCCCCCATACAGTACGTAAGTGCCCCCCTCATACAGCACATACAGTGCATGCTCATAAAATTTTCCCCACGGTGCTCCCCTCAACAATCTTTTACAGTGCACCCCCTCTAAAAATTATCACCACATGCCCCCCTCATACATACAGTCACAGTGCTCCCCCAAACAGTATCAGTCACGTGCCCCCCCTCATACAGTATCACCCACAGTGCACCCCTCATACTACAGCCACAGTGCCCCCTCATACGCACAGTCCCCATGCCCCCCTCTACAGTATCAGCCACAGTGTTTCCCCACATACGTATCAGCACAGTGCCCCCTCATCAGTACAGTCACAGTGCTCCCCTCATACAGGAAAAGTCACATTGCCCCCTCATACAGTATCAGTCCAGTGCTCCCTCATACATATAAGTCACAGTGCTCCCCTCAACAGTATCAGTCACGTGCCCCCTCATAAGGCCTTCATCACTCCACTGCCCCATGCTCCCCGGGGGGCCCGCTGACGCCCCCCCGAAAAAGGGAAATTTGACCCCGGGCTACCCCCCGGCCAGGCACATCACCAGGGGGGGCACCGTCCCAGGGAGGGACCTGGACTTGAGGGGGGCGGCGGACGCGTCCACCCTGGCCCCCCAGCCAACCCCCCCCGCCAGACCCGCCGGCCTACTTGGATTCCTCCCGGGCCGGGGGGCATGACCGCCCGTGTTTCGCCCACTGGCCCGACCCGGAGGGTCCCGGGAGGGGCTCCGCTGGCGACGGCGAGTCCGGGGGGAAACTTTCAGGGCAAGCCCTGTGGGGGCCCCTACCAACGCTCCTCCTCCCCCCATGCTGCCATCCTCCCCCTGCACCTGCCGCTTCGTTTTAACCCTCCCGGGCCCGCACGCGCCCCCAATCTGCCCCCCTTCTGCAATACTGCGAAACACTCCGCGTGGCCCCCGCCTTTAAGGGGGGAGAGGTGGCAGGGCTTTCCCGTCTCTCCCGCCCCCCCGCCGCCCCAATGCTTTCGCAGCGGGGGGTAAAACACCCCAAGACTGCGTACTTCGCCCCCCCCGACACCCCCCCAGGGCCGGCCCCCAAGACGGGACCAGCCCATTTGGGGGGTTCATGCGCGCCTCCCCTATGGGCCCGGGTGCGGGGGGGGGGTCGGCCCGCGCGCTTCTGATCACCAAATCTCCCTTCATACATAAAGCAACATGTATTTGGTGATTGTGCCCAATATTATAGTATTCAGTGGGTTCCACGTCTGTCGGTGACTATAAAGAACACGTTACATCGGGAAAGCAGTTATCTGCCAATTGGGGATTTTGTACCCAAACCCCCACAAGCCCCGCTAACTGTGCTCTTGCAGGGTCTTTCCCATCGTTGTCATCACTAGAAAATAAAGTGGAGATTTTATTGAGGTTGAGAAGATTTTTTAAGCTGAGGGAGCCGAGGTTTTTATAAAATGGGAAAACTTACACAGAAAGATCTGTCAGAAGCAGGGGAAAACCAGAGACCCCGACCTTTATCCACAGGGGCCCTAGTAAACGCAAATACTCCCGGGAAAAGGGAGAGAGTTCCCGGGGGTTTGGGGTTGCACGCAAGACCCTGCGGGTTTATATACACCGGCGATTGGAGAGGAAAAACTGGAATGGGAAAAAGGGGAACAGAAAAGAGACTCCGAGAGTTTAAAGGGGCAACATGTATAAAGGGGGGCTCCCCCCAAATCTGGGTCTTTTCAGCCCCAAGTTAGCACACCCCCGTTCGCTCTATTGAAAACCGGGCGCCCCTCCAAACGGGCGCATTTTTGGGGGGCCCGCAGTACTTTGTGATGGGCGACCCAGCCAACTGGGAAACAGGTGAATCTCAAGGGATTCCCCCTGAGCCTTGGAAGCCTTTTTGAAGGGAAAAGAGCAATCTATGACCGCAGGAGAACAGGTTCAAAGATTCAGGCGCATTCTATACTGCTAATGTGCACAAAAAAATGGCGCCAAAAATCATAGATGATCATAGTGTAGCTCATAAGTACTGAATTTCCCTTCCGGATTTATAAAAAGGCTGAAATAAAACAGGAGGAGAAGGGGCATTTCCCTAGATTAGAGGCTCAAAAACAATAAACCACTTTCATGGGAAGTAAAAACAGGGGTTTTCTAATTCAAATTAAAAAATTAAAGGGGTTTAACTCAAAGCGCTTTGTTTTGAGAAGCTTGAAAATTAAAT
>JAODAL010039010.1:0-38495 GCA_025379985.1 Phyllomedusa bahiana | reverse complement strand
TTTCTCTTGCTGGACTCCTCGGTCCCCCCCCCCCCCCAACTCCCTTTCCCGGGGATCCTCCATTGGAGCACACAGGTTACCAAACTTTCTTGTCCCAGTTCTTGTCAGACTTCCTGGTCTCCCCCCTCTTGCCGGACTCCTCTGTCCCACCTCCCTTGTGGGACTTCTCTGTCCTCCCCCAGCTACCTTTTTGCCGGACTACTCTATCCTACCCATTTCCCCTTTGCCGGACACCTCTGTCCTTCATCCCCCCCTACCCCTTTGCCGGACTCCTTCATTGGAGCACACAGGTGAATGTATGACCTCCTATAGCTTGTTGTCTTTCCTCTTCCAGGTCCAGTGGGTGTGAGGTGGGAGCCGCGTTCCTCACCCATGTGTCGCCCCCTGCAGGAGGATTGAGCCCTGAAGAAGATGCAGTAATTGCCTGAAGAGCCTGAAACGCAGCAGAGAAGGATGAACAGCGAGGAGGAGTTTTTTGATGCCGTCACAGGTAAATGGAGGACGTGTGTGAGGTCACCTGGAAGAGATGAGAAGCGCACATCACAAAGCAGGGAGTGTACTGGAAGAGGCCGGACAGGTTTCCTCCTGGATGTCCTGCATCTTGGTCTTGGGTTGAAGGGAAGGACCTGGTGTCTTTAATGATCCTCTTACCTTTCCCCTCTGCTTTCTAGTTGTCTGTGTCAGTCCTAGGCCTGGTAGTGCAGCCTATCACTGGGACTAAGATGATGCAAACACAGTGTGGAGGAATTCTTCACAGAATGTCCTAAAATTCATATTTTACCCAATTAAAGGGATTGTCCAGGACTAAAAAAAGAAAAAAAAGGTCTGCCTTCCATAAACAGTGCAATGCCATCAATGTCTGATAGGTGTAGGTAACCGCTCATGCTTGCACATGACTCTCCATTCTGTTCTATAGGAGTTCTGAGTACAGTCAAACACAGCGCTCCCCTGTACTGGGAACTCCCATAGAACAGAATGGAGAACACAGCACTCCCCTGTACTGGGAACTCCCATAGAACATAATGGAGAACACAGTGCTCCCCTGTAGTGGGAACTCCCATAGAACAGAATGGAGAAAACAGCGCTCCCTGTACCAGGGAAATTTCCCCTAGAACAGAATGGAAGAAACACAGCGCTCCCCTGTACTGGGAACTCCCATAGAACAGAATGGAGAGAACACAGCGCTCCCCTGTACTGGGAACTCCCATAGAACAGAATGGAGAGAACACAGCGCTCCCCTGTACTGGGAACTCCCATAAAACAGAATGGAGAACACAGCGCTCCCCGTGTACTGGGAACTCCCATAGAACAGAATGGAAGAACACAGCGCTCCCTGTAAATGGGAACTCCCATAGAACAGAATGGAGAGAACACAGCGCTTCCCCTGTACTGGGAACTCCCATTTGAACAGAATGGGGAGAACACAGCGCTACCCCTGTACTGGGAACTCCCATAGAACAGAATGAGAGAACACAGCGCTCCCCTGTACTGGGAACTCCCATAGAACAGAATGGAAAAGAACACAGCGCTCCCTGTACTGGGAACTTCCCCATAGAAAGAATTTGGGGAGAACACGCGCTCCCCTGTACTGGGAACTTTCCCCTAGAACAGAATGGAGAGAAACAGCGCTCCCCTGTACTGGGAACTCCCATAGAACAGAATGGAGAGAACACAGCGCTCCCTGTACTGGGAACTCCATAGAACAGAATGGAGAGAACAAAGCGCTCCCCTGTACTGGGAACTCCCATAGAACAGAATGGAGAGAAAAAGAGCTCTCCCCTGTACTGGGAACTCCCATAGAACAGAATGGAGAGAACACAGCGCTCCCCCGTATGGGAACTCCCATAGAACAGAATGGAGAGAACACAGCGCTCCCCTGTACTGGGAACTCCCATAGAACAGAATGGAGAGAACACAGCGCTCCCTGTACTGGGAAACTCCCATTTGAACAGAATTGGAGAGAACACAGCGCTCCCCTGTACTGGGAACCCCCCATAGAACAGAATGGAGAAAACAGCGCTCCCCTGTACTGGGAAATCCCATAGAACAGAATGTAGAGAACACAGCGCTCCCATGTACTGGGAACTCCCATAGAACAGAATGGAGAGAACACAGCGCTCCCCGTACTGGGAACTCCCATAGAACAGAATGGGAAGGGGAAAAACCAGCGCTCCCCTGTACTGGGAACCTCCCATAGAACAGAATGGAGAGAACACAGGGGCCTCCCCTGTACTGGGAACTCCCATAAAACAGAATGGAGAGAACACAAACGCTCCCCTGTATGGAACTCCCATAAAACCCGAATGGAGAGAACACAGCGTCCCCTGTACTGGGAACTGCCATAGAACAGAAATGGGAGAACACAGCGCTCCCCTGTACTGGGAACTCCCATAAAACAGAATGGAGAGAACACAGCGCTCCCCTGTACTGGGAATCCCATAAAACAGAATGGAGAGAAAAACAGCGCTCACCTGTACTGGGAAAATCCATAAAACAGAATGGAGAGAACACAGCGCTCCCCTGCACTGGGAACTCCCATAAAACAGAATGGAGAGAACAACAGCGCTCCCCTGTACTGGGAATCCCATAAAACAGGGAAAGGAAGGGAAAAACAGCGCTCCCCTGTACTGGGAACTCCCATAGAAAAAGGGAAAGGAGAGAACACAGCGCTCCCCTGTACTGGAAACTCCCATAGAACAGAATGGAAACACAGCGCTCCCCTGTACTGGGAACTCCCATAGAACAGAAAAGGGAGAAGACATCGCTCCCCTGTACCGGGGAAATCCCATAGAACAGAATGGAGAGAAACACAGCGCTCCCCTGTACCGGGAACTCCATTTGAACAGAATGGAGAACACAGCGCTCCCTGTACGGGAACTCCATAGAGGAGAATGGAGAGTCGTGGGCAAGCGAAACCTTTTCTCCATTCTGGGTCAAGACTTTTGGGGGCCTGTTCCCTAGCTAGGTAAATGGCCCAGAGGTGGGACCGTTCCTGTCAGACATTGATAACCTGTCTTAGCGATAAGTCACCAAAGCAAACCCCTTTAAATGGAGCTGAGCTGCAATACCAGACACGAACACCAGAGTGGCGCTGTTTCTTGAACAAAGCAGCCATATTTTCCAATCCTGTACAAAATCTTTACATTAGAGACTTGTTCAGTGCACACATTGACCCACACTGTGTGAACATGGCCTAGAAATGGGTGTAGACGGCAGATTTCCACTGTGGGGACCCATCAGCAGTCTGACGTTTGGATCAGAAGAGCGGGACTGGTTTGATCTGTACCTGTCATCTTCTGAAATAAGCAGCAGTCTGTCTCTGAGCGCCGCTGATCCTCCTTATTGAAATCCGATATACGCTTCGCGGTGCGTGTTAATAAGGGAGTGCGGCTATTGCCTGTTAACCATCTCCTGTCTGTGCGCGGTTTAGTAATTAGCCGCACCTTGTTGTCTGTGTGCACAGTGCTTTACCCCCAGGAGGGATAAAGTTGCAGGACGGTGCAGAGAGCAGGCAGCATACTGAATGTGAGGTTGTTTTCTTTTTGCTGTTGCTCAAAACGTTGAGGCTTCGTTACTGCAATGTCCGTGGCACAAGGTTTCCGCTCGCTGAAATGAATCTGCTCAGTTTCTGCATTTTTGGTAGTACACTATAGATTTGTATATACAGTTCCATGCTGCGCTCTCCTGTGTTGAAGGGTGGGAGAGGGGCGTAGATTGGCCATAGCGCTGCTCATCCTTATCCTCCTGGTTCATGAACAGAAGAGGGCCCCTCCCCATTTATAATAGTGGTGTTGTCTTATATAACAGGGGAGCCTTTGGGTTCCCTCAGGGGCCCTGGGTGCGTGCTATACCCACTTTCTATAGCTATATGCCTGTCCATGAGGCTGTTGTGCCGCTTCCCGATGGATGGATGAGATGATGATGAGCCGTAAAGGGGGGCCCGGTTAAGAGAGCGAGACGAGCGTGAGAGAGCGAGAGGGCCGTGAGAGGCGAGAGCGACCCGTGGAGGGGAGAGCGACCCTTTTGAAGACGAAGGCGAGCGGGGGAGAGAGCGGAGAGCGACCCGTGAGGGGCCCGAGAGCGAGCCGTGAGAGAGCGAGCCGAGGGAGAGCGAGGAGAGGAGAGAGAGCGAGCCGGGAGGGAGAGGGAAGAGGCGAGCGTGGAGAGAGAGAGAGAGAGCGAGCCGTGAGGAGGAAGAGAGAGCGAGCCGTGAGGAGGGGAGAGGAGGGGACCCGTGGAAGGAGAGAGAGGGGAGCCGTGAGAGAGAGAGAGCGACCCGTGAGGAGGGGAGAGCGACCCGTGAGAGAGAGAGGGACCGTGAGGAAGAGAGAGCGACCCCGGAGAGAGGAGGGAGCGTGAGAGAGAGAGGCGACCCGGTGAGAAGAGGAGCGAGCCTTTGGAGAGGGGAAAGAGCGAGCCTTTGAGAGAGAGAGAGCGACCCGGGGTGAGAGAGAGAGAGCGACCCCTTTGGAGAGCGGGGAGCGAGCCTTTTGGAGGCGAGAGCGACCCGTGAAGAGCGAGGGAGCCGTGGGGGAGAGCGAGAGGCGACCCGTGAGAGCGAGGGAGCGTGAGGAGCGAGACGACCCGAGGGAGGCGAGAGCGACCCGGGAGGAGAGAGGAGGGGCCCGAAGAGAAAAGGAGCGGGACCGAAGAAGAGAGGAGGGGGCCCGAGAGAGAAGAGCGACCCGGAGAGGAGGAGAGACCCGGAGAGAGAGAGAGAGCGGGTCGAAGAGGGAGAGAGAGAGCCGAGGGGAGAGAGGAGAGGGGCGAGAGAGAAGAGGACCCGAGAAAAGAGAGCGACCCGAGGAGAGAGCGAGCGAGGAGAGAGGAAGAGAGAGAGCGAGCCGAGAGAGAGAGCGACCCGGGGGGAAGAGAGCAGCGGAGGAGAGCGACCCGAGGAGAGAGAGCGAGGGGGAGGAGAGAGACAAGAGGGAGCCGTGAGGGGAAGAGAGAGAGAGGGAGCCGTGAGAGAGAGAGAGAGAGAGCGGGTGAGGAGAGGAGAGGAGGGAGCCTGAGAGGAGGAGGGGGAGGCGAGCCGTGAGAGAGAGAGAAAAAGCGAGCGGCCGTGAGAGAGGGGGGAAAAGGAGCGAGCCGTAGAGAGAGAGAGAGGGGGAGCGTGAGAGAGAGGGGGGAGAGAGGGGGAACCCGTGAGGGAGAGAGGAGGCGAGCCGTGGAGGAGGGAGAGAGCGAGCGTGGAGAGGAGAGAGAGGAGCCGGGAGAGAGAGAGAGAGAGGACCCGGGAGAGAGAGAGAGGGAGCCGGGAGAGAGAGAGAGCGAGCCGTGAGAGGAGAGAGGGGCGAGCCGTGAGGAGGGGAGAGAGAGCGAGCGTGGAGAGGAGAGAGACGAGCCTTTGAGAGAGAGAGGGGGGAGTGAGAGAGAGAGAGAGGGAGCGGTGAGCGAGAGAGAGAGAGCGGCCGGGGAGGGGAGAGAGCAAAGCGTGGAGAGAGAGAAAGGGGGGAAGGGGGAGAGGGAAAGGGGGGCTTTTGAGAGAGAGAGGAGGCGGGGGAGGAGAGGAGCGAGCCGGAGAGGAGAGAGAGGAGCCGTGAGGAGAAGGAGAGGCGCCCGTGAGAGAGAGAGAGAGCGAGGTGAGAGGGGAGAGAGCGAGCCGTGGAGAAGAGAGAGGACCCGTGAGAGAGGAGGGAGGACCCGTGAGGAGAGAGAGAGCGGGGTTTTGAGAGAGAGGAGGCGACCCTGTGAGAGAGAGAGCGAGCCGTGAGAGAGAGGAGGGGAGGCGACCGTGGAGGAAAGGAGGCGAGCCGGGGAGAAGAGAAAGAGCGGCCGTGAGAGAGAGAGAGGGGAGCCTGAGAGAGAGAGAGGAGCGAGCCGTGAGGAGGAGGGGAGGCGAGCCGTAGAGAGAAGAGAGGGAGGCGAGCCGTAAAGAGAGAGAGGGGAGGACCCGGGAGAGGAGAGGGGAGGGAGCCGTGAGAGGAGAGAGAGAGCGAGGTGAGAGAGAGAGAGAGAGCGAGCCGTGAGAGAGAGAGAGAGAGCGAGCCGTGAGAGAGAGAGAGAGAGCGAGCCGTGAGAGAGAGAGAGAGAGCGAGCCGGGTGGGAGAGAGAGGAGGCGAGCCGTGAGGGGAAGAAGAGAGCGAGCCGTGAGAGAGAGGGGCGAGCCGTGAGAGAGAGAGGCGACCCGTGAGAGAGAGAGGGAGCGTGGAGAGGGGGAGAGCGAGCCGTGAGAGAGGAGGGGGAGCGGCCGTGAGAGAGAGAGAGGAGCGTGAGAGGAAGAGAGCGACGGGAGAGAGGGGGGGGAGCCGTGGAGAGGGGGAGAGGGGCCGTGAGAGAGAGAGAGCGAGCCGTGAGAGAGAGAGAGCGAGCCGTGAGAGAGAGGGGGACCCGTGAGAGGGAGAGAGAGCGAACCCGTGAGAGAGAGAAAAGAGGGCGAGCCGGGGGAGAGGGGAGAGAGAGCGAGCCGGGCGAGAGAGAGAGAGAGAGGAGCCGGGAGAGAGAGAGAGAGAGAGGGGCCCGTGGAGAGGGGAGGAGAGGGGGCCGTGCGAGAGAGAGAGAGGGAGCAGCCGGCAGGAGAGAAGGAGCGAGCGTGCGAGAGAGAGAGAGAGAGGACCCGGGAGAGGAGAGGGGGAGGGGGGGGAGGTGGGGGGGGAGAGCGAGCCGTGGAGAGGAGAGAGAGCGAGCCGTGAGAGAGAGAGGAGAGGAGGGTGAGAAGAGGGGAGGGAGAGCGGACCCGTGAGAGAGAGAGAGAGAGAGAGCGCGACCCGTGGAAAAGAGGAGCGCGAGCGTGAGAGAGAAGAGGGGCCCGGTGAGAGAGAGGGAGAGGAGGTGAGAGAGAGGAGCGAGCCGTGAGAGAGCGGAGCGGGAGCCTTTTTGGGGAGAGAGAGAGAGAGGGGCCCGGGGGGGAGAGAGAGAGACCCCCACCCCCGGGAGAGAGAGAGGGGAGGGGGGCCCCGTGCGAGAGAGAGAGAGGCGACCCGTGCGGAGGAGAGAAAAGGAGAGGAGCCGTGCGAGAGAGAGGGGGGAGGAGCGACCCGTGCGAGGGAGAGGAGGGAGCCGTGAGAGGGAGAGGAGGACGTGAGAGAGAGAGAGAGGAGAGGCGAGGTGAGAGGAGAGAGAGAGCGCGAGCCGTGAGAGGAGAGAGGGGGACGCGAGCCGTGAGAGAGAGAGAGCGAGCCGTGAGAGAGAGAGAGCGAGCCGTGAGAGAGAGAGAGGAGCCGTGAGGGGAGAGAGGGGCCCGTGAGAGAGGGGAGAGGACCCGTGGGAGAGAGAGCGGCCGTGAGAGGAGAGAGCGAGGTGAAGAGAGGGGGAGGGTGAGAGAAAAAAGAGAGGGGCCCCCGTGAGAGGAGAGAGAGCGAGCCGTGAGAGAGAGAGAGAGCGACCCGTGAGAGAGAGAGAGAGCAAAGCGTGGGGAGGGGGGCGGCTGAGGAGAGGAGGAGGAGGTGGGTAGAGAGAGAGGGGGGCCCGTAGAGAGAGAGGGCGAGGGACCCGGTTTGAGGAGGGGGGAAGAGGAGGAGCCGTGAGGAGAGAGAGAGCGAGCCGTGAGAGGAAGAGCGACCCTGAGAGAGAGAGAGAGCGACCCGTGAGAGGAGGAGAAGAGCGACCCGTGAGGAGGAGAGGGGGAGAGCGGAGAGGGAGAGGAGAGGGAGCGAGCGTGAGGAGAGAGGAGAGAGCGGCGTGAAGAAAAAGGGAGGGGAGCGACCCCGTGAGGAGGAGCAGAGGGGGACCCGTGGAGAGGGCAGAGAGGAGCCGTGAAGAGAGAGCGAGAGCGCGGCCCGTGAGAGAGAGGCGAGAGCGAGCCGGAGAGAGCTTTGGGTATATCCCTATACCGATTTACCTCCTGCACATCTATTTTGCAGCTCCCCGTGAGCGGTTTTGGCAAATCCGTTGTGCTGGGGTGAGGGAAAACCCCTGGGATCCCCGGCGAGTTGTCATCGTGTTGGTTTACGGGTGTTATGTGGCGTCGCCTGGCGCTCCGGTCGTGGTATCCCGCTCACTTTGGTGCTCCCCGGCTGTTTGGACGCACCTAGGGCCACGGTTGTGTCGACCCCTTTTGGGCCCCAGGTGGGGTGATAATCGGGGGACGTCTACAGTTCCCGTCAGTGCCACTGGGGGGTTTTTACATGCTGCGCCCTCCGTGCTAAGAAACCCGGGAGAGGAACATAAAAACCCCTCTCCAATTTCTGCCAAATTTCCCTGTAAAAGAACGAGCTGGAGCATCTTCTTCAGAGCTTTGCTTTGTGGGTTCCTTTTCTGTTCCTTTGGGAAAATGAAAACTCCTTTACCCCTGGTATCCCCTTTCTTAAGCGGGATCCTAAAACCAGCCCTCCAGTGTTGGGAACAACAACTCCTTCTTCCACTGTTTAGTTTTTACCCATGCTGATGGGATTTGTAGTTTCCAAAAGTGGAGGTGGGGAGCCTGTGTCTGCACCTTGTGTCAGGGTTGGAGTATTACTGACCAAAAAAAATTGGGGCTGTCCTCTGTTATTCCTTTGGGAAATGTAAAGCTTTTTTTGCAATCGGGTGTCCCAAATCTCCCCCCTGTGGAGAGGAGGGATAGAAGAGCAATGCCGACGCCCAGTTGTCAAAGTAGCTTTTCCATTTCCAAGAGGGATAACTGAGGAACAGGACAAGGCTGTGTCCATGATTCCTTTATCTCCCTCTTGGGTTGACGCGTTGTTTTCGTCTCTGACTTTTCCGTTTCCCCTGCACTTTTGTTCCCGTCTCTCCGTGCCCTGCTCTGCCCTCCCCTCGTAGTTTGCAGCTATTTATCCGCAGCCAGACTGGCGTGCGATGTGGCGGTGGAATCGTCGGCGACACATTAACATGTACTAGATATTCCGGCGGAGAGCGCGCGCTTTCAGGTCTTGTCAGTGGATGCAAAACAGAGAAGAGAGGAATAAATAATTGGGCTGCTTTGCATCCGCTGAAGGTCCTGGCAGCACCGGGCAGAGCCCCCCCCCCCCCGAATCCTACAACCGAAGGACGACATCACTCATAGACCTGCAGAGCAGCGCTCAGGCCGGGAGGTGTCAGAGGGTTTAGGAGTGGCCATTGAGGTTAGAGTGACCACACCCAACTCCCCCCCAATGACATAAGGGCGAGTTACTTTAGTTTGGGGAGTGGGCCATATCCTCCTATTGAGGTTCCATAGATCGGTCATGCATGAGTTCTGTCATTTATGGGGGCGTCCTCTTAGGAGATTGGAGCCAACACAAAACCCTGCCGGGTTTAGTTGGCCCCTGGCAATGCTTGGCGTTATTACTGTCCGGCACCTCATTTCTATTGGGTAGTTCAGATTTGGATTGGAGATGCACGGCAGCCCCATCTGGGAAGGGAAGCTTGCGTGGGGGCCCTGCCTGGGAGGAGCCGTGAGCGTGGGGGCCCAGCCGGGGAGGAGCCGTGTGCGTGGGGGCCCTCCTTTGGGGAGGAGCCGTGTGCGTGGGGGCGCCCGCCTGGGCGGCGCCGTGTGGGTGGAGGGCCCCGCCTGGGAGGAGCCGTGTGCGTGGAGGGCCCCCGCCTGGGAGGAGCCGTGTGCGTGGGGGCCCCCCGCCTGGGCGGCGCCGGGTGCGTGGGGGCCCCCCGCCTGGGAGGTGCGGTGTGCGGGGGGGCCCCCGCCTGGGCGGTGCCGTGTGCGTGGGGGCCCCCCCGCCTGGGAGGAGCCGTGTGCGTGGGGGCCCCCCGCCTGGGAGGTGCCGTGTGCGTGGGGGCCCCCCGCCTGGTAAGGGAGGTGCCGTGTGCGTGGGGGCCCCCGCCTGGTAAGGGAGGTGCCGTGTGGTGGGGGGTCCCCGCCTGGTAAGGGAGGTGCCGTGTGCGTGGGGGGTCCCCGCCTGGTAAGGGAGGTGCCGTGAGCGTGGGGGGTCCCCGCCTGGTAAGGGAGGTGCCGTGTGCGTGGGGAGGCCCCGCCTGGTAAGGGAGGTGCCGTGTGCGTGGGCGGGGGGGCCCCGTCTGGTAAGGGAGGTGAGCTGGGCGGGGAGGCGTGCGTGGGGGGGGGGGGGGCCCCACCTGGGCGGGGAGGCGTGCGGGGGGGGGGGGGCCCCACTGGGCGGGGGGGGGCGTGGGGGGGGGGCCCCACCTGGGCGGGGGGGTGCGTGGGGGGGGGGGGCCCGCCTGGGAGGGCTGGTGTGCTGTGTCCCTCCTGCACACTGAGCTCTGCTGAACCCCTACCAGTTTCTTCATTGGCCTAGGATGAAAATCTATGTTTGGGCTGCACCTTTTGTGCTGCCCCTGAGACCCTTCATCCCACTGCGTGTTACAAGCTGACTCTGCAGCGCCTGATTAAGCTCTGCTGCATCTGGGAGCCGCACACTCGGTGGCAGTCGGGGTCCTGACAATCTATTCTTGTCTGTCGGCTTTTCGTTAATTAGCAGATAATGAGGAGTTCCCGCCGTCATCTGGAGAGCGCGACCCTGGGAGAAAACAACTGTGATTTCTCAGGCGTCTGATGAGGCTTTGCTGCTATTCCCTCTGTCCATCCAAATGTTTTCCAGGGTAGCAGAGTTGGGTTAGTCACTTGGCACAACTACTATCTGTGGTTTTACATAGGTCTGCAGCATTAGATTGGCTCTGCAAGTTGTGCAGTGATGAATCTGGCTCCCCTCTCGGTGCGGCCCGTCTCCCCTCTCGGTGCGGCCCGTCTCCCCTCTCGGTGCGGCCCGTCTCCCCCCTCGGTGCGGCCCGTCTCCCCCCTCGGTGCGGCCCGTCTCCCCTCTCGGTGCGGCCCGTCTCCCCTCTCGGTGCGGCCCGTCTCCCCTCGGTGCGGCCCGTCTCCCCTCTCGGTGCGGCCCGTCTCCCCCCTCGGTGCGGCCCGTCTCCCCTGGGTCGGCCCGTCTCCCCTCTCGGTGCGGCCCGTCTCCCCTCTCGGTGCGGCCCGAGTCTTAGTGGATCAATCCAATTATTCGGTGAGAGATGAATCTGTGCAGTTATGGAGTGGACTGTAGACGGGTGTCGGGGCGAGATGTTGATGATGCCACTATACGGCCCATATTCCTCATTACACCCCCCCCCCCTCCTGAGCCATTATGCTGCCGTGGTCAGTCTTACTGCAGAATTCTGTAAAACCAGAGTTCATGACCAATAATTGAGTCAGAAAAATACATTTTGGCCGGGGAAGAGGGTGAGGGGAGGAAAAAGAAGGCTGCAGTTTTGGCAGCACAGGGTCTAGGCCTGGACTTTAGCCGTGACATGTCGGCGTGGAGTGTTACTCGCTATTGCGCAATATCCACCCGAGGCTTCGTCATAGAGCTGGGCTGGCCTTCACCTTCCCCTCCGAGCGGAGCAGGGTTCAGTGTCAGCCCTATGTAACACTCCTCTTCCTCCGACAGGCACAGACTCTGACAACTCATCTGGAGAGTTCGCAGACACCAGCCAGCGGATCGCAGGGATGACGCTCACCAACCAGGACATGGCGGCCGACGAGGAGATGGCCCCCCCGGAGAACGGGCTGAAGAAGCACCGGTGAGTGCTTTATATCCCCCACCTGGTCCTTATCCTAGATCTTGACCTGTACTAGAAGCTGTTGCTCCCTGTTATCAGCCATCTTGGTGATCACTACTGTATTGCATACCCCCATATGTGGGACTGACCTCAACCACTATTAGATGGGGGTTTCTTGACAGATGCGCCAATGACCTAGAGCTTTAGGGGACTGCAGACATAAGCCGGCCATACACTCCATTTAGCTGTGGGATTCACCTATTCGGCTGGCTATCTGTACCCTCTATATACATGCACGCTCAGCCCGGGTAAGCATGCATGTCTTCTAAATGAGAAGAAGGCAGTAAGCAGTGGGTTGTCTCCCCTGAGAATAGAAGGATTGAGCATACTGAAAGCCAACATCCTGATCCTATTATCCCATCCTCAACATCCGAAATCAGAGAAGGGTCAGAGTTCTCCCTTACACATGCACACTACACTTGGCTAAGCTTGCTTGTCTTGTAAATGGGAAGAAGGCAGTAAGCAGCGGGTTGTCTCCCCTGAGAATAGAAGGATTGGACCTAATGATCCTATTGTCGTCATCCCCCCCTCCTCAACATCCGAAATCAGAGAAGGGTCGGAGTTCCCCCATAAACATTCACGCTTCTCTCAGATAAGCGTGCTTGTCTTATAAATGAGAAGAAGGCAGTAAGCAGCGGGTTGTCTCCCCTGAGAATAGAAGGATTGGGCATCCAACATCCCGATCCTATTGTTGTTGTCCCCCCTCCTCAACATCTGAAATCAGGGAAGGGTCAGAGTTCCCCCTTACACATTCACGCTTCGTAACTAGGTGCTTGTCTTAAAATGGGAAGGGGCAAATAAGCAGGGGTTGCCTCCCCTGAGAATAGAAGGATTGGACATACTGATAGCCAACATCTTGATCTTTTTGTCTAGCCCTCAACATCCGAAATCGGAGAAGGGTCAGAGTTCCCCCATACACATGCACGCTTCGCTCGGCTAAGCGTGCTTATCTTATAAATGGGAAGAGGGGAGTAAGCCAAAAGGATTGGGTGAGCTGTAAGCCACCTGCCTGATCCTATGGTCCCCCCCAACATCTGTCATCACCCCCACACATATGCATTCTCTGCTCAACTAAGCATGGATGTTAAGAATTTGGAAAGAGGAATAAGCAGCAAGTTATCTACCCTGAGAACCGTAAGATTAGGCAGGATTCTGCTATACCCCAACATCTGAGATCAGGGGAAGGTCAGAGTGCCCCCATACACAGGTATGCTCTGTTCGGCTAAGCATGCATGTCTCATAAATGGATAGACAGGAGTTAGTCGTGAGTCTCCTGGAAACAGAAGGATTGGGTGAGCTGGTGGATCCTACTGTCACCAAACGTTTGCCATCAGAGGAGAGGTTAGAGTGCACCCATACACGTGTAGCTCTACTTAGCCAATCATGCATGTCTTATGAATGGGGGAGTAAGGTGTGATGATGTCTCCTGAGAACAGAAGGGTTTGGAGTGCTGAAAGCCAACCGCCAGATACCATAGTCCCCTGTCACCTGCATCGGAAGAGGTTCAGAGCCCCCCCCCCCCCCCTCATACACATGCACACTCTGTTCAGCTAAGCATGCATATGTTCTGAATGAGAAGAGGGTAGTAAGCAATAGGTTGTCTCCCCTGAGAACAGAAGGATCAAGCATGATCCTACTATCCTGACATTTGCCATCATGGAGTAATAAGGGTACCTCCATATACGTAAGTTGGTCGGCCAGTTCTCCTGAAATTGGCGACTCCGTCCAACTAATGTGCGTGGCCACATTTACATTGCTTCATGCTTATAGAAAAGATGTAGTGGAGGTAGAGAGTGCAAAGATGAGCAACTAAACTAATAAGCGGGATGGAGAATCTTCATTATGAAGTGAGGTACAAAGACGAGCAACCAAACTAATAAGAGGGAATGGAGAATCTTCATTATGAGGAGAGGGAATGGAGAATCTTCATTATGAGGAGAGGTACAAAGACGAGCAACCAAACTAATAAGAGGGAATGGAGAATCTTCATTATGAGGAGAGGTACAAAGACGAGCAACCAAACTAATAAGAGGGAATGGAGAATCTTCATTATGAGGAGAGGTACAAATACGAGCAACCAAACTAATAAGGGGGATGGAGAATCTTCATTATGAGGAGAGGTACAAAGACGAGCAACCAAACTAATAAGAGGGAATGGAGTATCTTCATTAGAGGAGAGGTCCCAAAGACGAGAAACCCAAAAAACTAATAAGGGGGAAATGGAGAATTTCATTATGGGAGGGGGTCAAAGCGGAAAACCAAAACTAATAAGAGGGAATGGGGGAATTTTCCCATTAGGGAAGGAGGGGGAAATAAGACGGGGAAACCCAAAAAACTAATAGGTTAAAAGAATTCAATTATTTGTCGGTTTTGGGGGGAGTTTTTGATTAATTTATTTAAGAAATTAAATGCCCCTACAGAAAAGTTTTGGGAAAAGCTATTTTATTTTAAAAACCCCCCTAAAAAGAAAAAAAACGGTCCCCCCTCCGCCTGGAGAAAAATTTTTTCCCTTCTCCGAGGAGAACGCTTTTTTTCCCATGAAATCAAAATTCTTGGAATAGCTGCCTGAGAAGTGGGCACGGGAAAGGGAACAAAATGAGGGTTTGGGAAAAAGGCTTAGTTTAAATTATTTCCCAAAAATAATTTTAAATACTTAGTAGCCGGGGTAAAAGTATCGGGAAATCCGTCTGATGGAAACTCGGGGGTTAGGAATGAAATCTTCCTTTAGGACGGGATTGGAAACCCCATAAGGCAAGAGTCTTCATAAAGGGGGAAAAAACTAAGTTTTAAAAAATTCCTTTACCCCCCCTTCCCCCCTTTTTCCCCCCCCTTTGGGTTTGAACTTGATGGAAAAGTTTTTTTAAACCGTACAAAAACTTGTTTTTCTTGTTTTTTGGGGAGATCCTAAATTAATGAGAGTGTAGAGGGGGGAGGGGATCGCACTGTTTGCCCGTTTTACAAGCAGTCCCCCCGGGTTTTGAAGGGTTGGGACTGCAGGTTTGTTCTTAAGTTGGGGAAATTTTTATAGAAATCGGGAACAGGTATATTTATTTAAAAGTAAATCCAGCCAAAAGGTTTTTTTTTTTGTTTTAGATAGTGCAGCGAAGGGTTTTTACATTTGTTTTGCGGTCTGTGCCTCCGTTTTGCCTCATGTGCTGCTGTGGCATGCTTGAGCTTGTCGTTCCACCGCTACTATCTGCTGTGGAACATGGAACGACAATCCAGATGCCCCAAAAGTCTCCTTTGTAAACTAGGGGACGATTAAGTCGGAACGGTGTAAGTTGAGGACTGCCTGTATTTCCTTAGAGGGTGTAAGTTCCATTTTTACTTATCGCAACGTTTCACACATTCAATCTTCGTGTACAAATGAGCGACTTTGCAAATGCTTTGCTTTTACTTTTTATGGCATTTTCTTCACATTTAAAGCTATTTTCAAACTGCTGTCGGGGCTTTTGGGAAAAAAGCGCAGTGTATCTCCTGTGAACCGATGCTGATGGTTTCTCGAATTTTCTCTTTTCTTCATTTTATATAGCGGTTCTTTACCACAGCGTTTTTCAGAGATTGTCAGATTTTTCTGATCCCGTCCCTATTGGGGGTCACACCCCCCAAATTCCCATGAGAAAAATTGGAAGAAACCCACGGAGAACATAAAAATGCCTTGCAGAGGAAATATTTGGTGGGATTCGAACCCAGGTCCCCAGTGCTGCCAGGCCGCCCCCTGCCGGCCACCTTTCCCTCCCCCCCCCCCCCCCCAATAGATTATATATGGAGATGACCTCATTATTACATTCTCCTTGACTTGTGTTCTTGTGTTACCCGGAAGATATCGGATGAGTCTCTGCATATACAGATACGCTGTATCTAGTGAGATAAGATATAGGTGAGTCGGTTATCCGGTCGCTGGTCAGAAGGACGTCTTATCGGACGCCGCCGCACCAGCTGCTGCTATCTCCCCTATCTGTATCTTATCACCTGCAGAAAAATGTGCAGCCGCAGCTGATCCGGTGCCACATATACAGATTCCTTGGATATATAAGATTGGAGATTTTCTGAGTTCAGCAACATAGTCTTAAATACTCTGCGCCCCTATGAGTTAATGAAACACTTCATACTGTACATAATACAGTATACTGATTTCGTTCCTTCTTCCTAGTAGAGCGTCTTGAGTCGAGAATTCAAAATAGACTAGAGAGGTCATGTATCGCCCCTCAGGCCCTGCACTAGGCACAGAAGTCTGCTGTGGAGCATGGAACTACAAGTGCCAGCATGCCTCGTAAGTCTCCATTTGTAACTAGGGGACAGATGTAAGTACCGATCCTCATCACTGGCTTCTAAAGTGGTGGAGATTGCACAAGCTTTTGTTAAAGAGGACTTGGAGCTTTAACCTATGAATTTAGTAGCAAATTTGGGTTTTTAGGGACTCCCTTTCAAGGGCATTTGTATATACATTTTTTGATCCTGAGTTCATCCTGATTTAAATCCCGGGGGCTGCCTCACTATTTGCTGGTGCAGTCACTGTTTACTTTTTTTTCCTGTATTCCTGAGTTAAAACCTGTATTTCCTCCAGAGCTGCACTCACTTTCTGCTAGTTTAGTCCTGATTACTTTCCCGTACTGATCCGAGTTACATCCTGTATTATATCCCGGGGCTGCACTCATATTTTGTTGCAGTCCTTACATAAATTTTTTTCTGTTTTATCCTCAGAGCTGCACTCACTATTCTGCGGTGCGTCACGACATACGTTATTATCCCGTATGATCCTGAGTTTCTCCTGTTTATCCTCCAGAGCTGCACTACTATTTGTGGTGCAGCACTGTACATACTTACTTATCCGTATGATCCCCGGGTTTCATCCTGTTTTATACTCCGAAATGACTCACTATTTGTGTGCAGGGGCAGTACATACATTATTTCTGACTAACCCGGTTAATCCCGTATTATATCCGGCAGCACTCCCCATTTGGGTGCAGTCACCTGTACTACATTTTTATCCTGTTGAACCTGAGTTAACCCCTTTATCCCCCAGAGGACTCACTATTTGCTGGTTTCAGTCACTGTCATTTTATTATCCGTCTGATCCTGAGTAATCCCGTATTATCCCCCAGGCTGCATCCTATTCTGCTGGTGCAGTCATGTGTACTACATTTCTTATCCTGTTTTTTCCTCCAGAGTTGCCCAATATTCTGCGGTGCAGTCACTGTACTACATTCTTATCCTTACTGATCCGGTTACTTTTCCCGTATTTTCCTCCCGAGCTGCACTCCTTTCTGCTGGTGCAGCCTGGTACTAATTTTCTTATCCCGTTTTTTTCCTCCCGAGTTGCACTCATATTCTGCTGGATGCGTCATGTACAAATTACTTATTCCCGTACTGATTCCGAGTTACATCCTGTATTATACTGCAAGTGCATCATATTCTGCTGGTGCAGTCACTGTGTACATACATTACTTATCCTGTACTGATCCTGAGTTACCTCCTGTATTATACTCCAGAGCTGCACTCACTATTCTGCTGGTGCAGTCACTGTGTACATACATTACTTATCCTGTACTGATCCTGAGTTACATCCTGTATTATACTCCAGAGCTGCACTCACTATTCTGCTGGTGCAGTCACTGTGTACATACAAAACCACAGTACAGAATAGTGATGCAGCTCTGGAGGATAATACAGAATGTAACCCCGGATCGTACAGGGAGTAATGTATGTACACAGTGACTGCACCAGCAGAATAGTGAGCGCAGCTCTGGAGGATAATACAGGAGGTAACTCAGGATCAATACAGGATAAGTTTTTGTATGTACACAGTGACTGCACCAGCAGAATAGTGGGTGCTGCTCTGGAGTATAATACAGGATTAACTGAGGATCAGTACAGGAAAAGTAATGTATGTATACAGTGACTGCCCCACAGAATATTTGATTGCAGTTTTGGATATAAAAACAGGAGGGAAATCCAGGATCATAAAAGGAAAAGGAAAGGGTTTTGTACCCAGTGACTGCACCAGCAAATAGTGAGTGCAGCTCTGGAGTATAAACGGGATGTAACTGGGGATCAGTACGGGAAAAGTAATGTATTGTAATTCTTTTGCGGGTTATATTGGTGGTTTATGGTGTTCCCCTTTTGAGGTCTGTTGGATAAGTCCCCTGTCTTGTATTTTTGTTTGGACCTAAGGTTTTGGTTGTAGTCGGGGCGGACACGGGGTTTTGGATAAATTTAATCGTACGGGGGCTGCAGTATATTTTGGGTTTTGTTTTGGGCAAATTTATGGAGCACAGAATAAAGAAATGCAAGCACATCACACTGGCTGCTCCCACTGAAGGGTAAAGCAGCTGTAGGATAATTATCAGGGTTCCTTTAATAAGTACAAATAACGCACCCTTTTTCCCTTTTTCTTAAAGGTCGGGGAAAGCACCGTGTGTCCGCCCAGACCCCGGGCCGCAGGGGGGGGCTTTCTATTCCCCTTTTCCTTCACGGGGGTGGGGAAATTTGGACCATGCTTTAAAAGGGTTTCGAATTTTTTCGTTTTTTCCCCAATAAGCCTGGGTATTTAAACAGCTTTTAAACAAGGGGGTCGGAAAATTGTGGGCCACGGCGGGGGCCCGCACCGCCCCTCCCCAAGGGCTTTTGCAAAAGGTCTTTAGTCAGCTCTTTCCTAATTGTCCTGCTTGTCTTAGATTGGTTTCCTGGAAAGCGGAGCAGCAGCCAGTATATATCGCCGTCATTCCAGCTTTCCCAGGGTCCTGATGGGAAATGTGTCTGGCTTATGTCATCGAACGGAGCCGGGGAAATAAAACTACTGTACGGGCTGAGCAGGGGCATTTTTTGGGGGGAAAATGTGGGGAAGCTCATGTCCTTTGGGTTTTTAGGAAAATTTCTGATTTACTAACCTGCATTGTTTGCTTCGGGAAAAAGGGAAATTTGCTTTTTTGGGTAGTCTAAAAACGCCCTACTTTTCAAAAGGCCTTTATGGGGGGTCATTTTGGAAAGCCCCTTTTGCAGAGGGAAGCCGCAAGAAGCAGTGCAGGTGTGGACCTAGCCTTAGGGCCGGCAGAACATTTTGTAAACAAATCCCACTGTGGGAAACCCGAATGGGTTTCTGTGCGGGTTTCCCCCGGCCTCTGGTTTAAAAATAAGATGTTCCCAGTCACTGAGGGAAAGGGAGAAAAAAAAAAATTGGGAAAATGGGGGGGAAATGGGGAAGGAGTTCCTGTGTAAACCAAGGGTTTTTGGGAACCACGGCAAAAAGCTAAATTTGGATCTCGGAAAAGAAACCCATGGGGGGTTTGGCCAGGGGGGGGCGCGGCGGCCCGGGGGGGGTTTGGCGGGGGTGGGGGGGGGGGCGGGCGGGGCCCGGGGGGGGTTTTTTTTTTTTTGGCAGGGTCGGCGCGAGGGCCCCGGGGGGGGTTTTTGGCGGGGTGGGGGTGGGGGGGGCCCGGCCCGGGGGGGTTTTTGGGCAGGGGGGGGTTTGGGCGGGGGAATACAGCTGGGGGCAGCATTTTCCTTTTTTGAAAACCCTTTTTTTTTTTGGGAGTGCCATACCCCTTACTGTCAACCCCCCCAAAAAAAGATAAGAAACCCCCCACTGGACTCCATCCCCAGAACGGTTAGATTTTTAAATGACAAAAACAAGTTCTAAAAAAATTCTTTTCCCTACAGAAAACAAAATTTAATCTGCTCTAAAAACAGGGGCCCTTTGGGATGAGACAGCATGCTAAATGGGGAAAAAGGTTCCCCTTTTTAAGAAGATCAGTAGGGGGGCCCTTTATATTTTTGATGCATCTTAGGCCCACTCCTAAAAAACGGCTGTCAATCATGATAACCCTGCCCACGACCCCTTTAAACCCAAATAAGAAGGTATTTGTTAAAACCCGAAAAGGGTTTTCCCATCCATCTATAAAAAACCCCATCTCCCAGGTTTTTCTCACTCTCTGACTTTGAAATCAGAAAAACCTTCCCCGATTTGGGGTCAATTGGGAACCCAAAAAATTTTTTCCCTTTTTTCCCAAAATGCAAAATAATGAGAAATTTTTTTTTTTTCCCATTTTTTACTTTCTGAAAAGTCAGAATTTTCCCAAACCATTAAAAAAAGTTTTTGGGCGCTTTCCCCTTTTAAACTGTGGGAAAGGGGGGGTAAAACTTTTTGGGACCCTTTCCATGAGCTTTTTAAAAATTTAGTCGGTGGGAATTTTTGGGCCCCCTTCCTCCTGAAAAAAACGGGTGTAACTGAGCCATGTTTGGGGGTTCTCCTTCTCGCCCCCGGCCTTTTCAGCTTTGCTCAACATTTCAAATGGGTTGAGTTTCAGGGCTTTGTGAGGGCCCACTCCAAACATTGATTTGGTTCTCCTTAACCCACCTTTTTTAAACCATTTTGCAGTAGCTTGGGGTCATTTTAAAATTTTGGAAAACCCTTTTCCCCCCCAAACTTTTTTTTCCCTGGTAATTTTTTGGGAAGATGTTGCTTCATTTTTTCCAAAATTTTCTTCTTTCCTATGATGCCATCTTTTTTGGGAAGTCCCTTAGTCCCCCCTCCCGAAAAAACAACCCCTCAACACAATGCTTCACCCCAGTGTTTCACATTTGGGGATGGTTTTTTTGGGCCCCCAATTTCCCCCCTTTTCCTCCAAACGTAACAAGGGCATTAGGCCAAACGGGTAAATTTCTTTTTCGCAGCCACAACATTACCCAAAAATGTGCCTTTGTTCCTGTGCATTTGCAAAATTATTCTGGTTTTTAATGTTTTTTTTGGGAGAAATGGCTTCTTCCTGCAGAGGGCCTTTCAGCCCATGTTAAACATACTCGTTTCCTGGGATAATGACACAATCTTCCCATTTCCCGTCACCTCTTCACACGGTCTTTTGCTTTTGTTCTTGGGTTGATATCCCAAATGCGACCAAAGAACATTCATCTCTGAGACAAAACCCGTCCCCTTCCGGCGGTCTGATGGCGGACATTCCCATCTTGTTTTATTTGGTATTATTTTTGTACGATGAACGAGGCTCCTTCAGGTTTTTAAAAACTGCCCCAAAAGGGGTGGGGAAAAATTTGGAAAGTCCAAAATTTCTCTTCCTGTATTTTGGGCTGTTTTCTTTAGATTTTCCCCATGATTTTTTACCAAAAGAGAGTTTCCTGTGTGCAATAAAATACAAAACCCCAGCGTGGGCTCTAACTACAATGCCCTGTAATAAAATTAATTTCGTGAATCTTTCCACCCAAAAACAGTATATCAAACGCTCCCTCCCCTGCTCTATAATATGGACCCAAAAATCAGATAATGCCCACTCCCTGCTCTATAACATGGGGCCCCAGATCAGATAGCATGTCCTAGCCCCCTGCTCTATAACTGGGGCAGATCATAGGTCCTCACTCCTCCACACTATAACATGGGGCCCCCGACAATAGCATGTGCTCGCTCCTCCCGCTTATAACTGGGCCCCAGACAATAGCATTCCTCAGCTCCTCCCGTTCTATACAGGGGCCTGCGATAGATACATTCTCAGCTCCTCCTCTCTTAACAGGGCCCGCAATCAATAGCAGTCCTCAGCCCTCCGTTTATAGCATGGGGCCTCAACAGAAAACATGTCCTCACTCCCCGCCTATAACATGGGGCCCCGATCAATAATTCCCAGCTCCCCCTGCTCTATAACATGGGGGCTCAGATCAGATAGCATGTCCTCAGCTCCTCCTGCTCTTAAAATTTGGGGGGGCAGATCAGATAGCATTCCCCAGCTCCTCCTGTCTATAAGATGGGGGCCACAATCAAAGCTGTCCCGCTCCTCCTTCTATAACATGGGGCCACAGTCAGATAGGTTTTTCCTCAGCTCCTCCTCTCTAAACATGGGGCCTGCAGATCAGATAGTATGCCTCAGCTCCCCCTGCTCATAACATGGGGCCCACAGATCAGATAGGGTGTCCCCACCCTCCGCCCCCTAACATGGGCGCGACAGATAGCAGTCCTCAGCCCTCCCGCTCTTAACATGGGGCCCCCAGATCAATGCATTCCTCAGCTCCTCCCCTCTATAACAGGGCTGCAGATCAGATAGCATGTCCTCACTCCCCCTACTCTATAACAAGGGCCCCTAGTCGATACATGTCCTTTGCTCCCCTGCTCTTAAAATGGGGGGCCCCAGCTCAATAGCATTCCTCACTCCTCCCGCCTATAACTGGGGCCCCAGATCAATAGCGTTCCTCCCGCTTCTCCCGCTCTATAAATGGGGCCATAGATCAAAAGCATGTCCTCGCTCCTCCTGTTCTACAAAAAGGGGGCCAAAAGATCAGATACAAGTCCCAGCCCTCCTGTTTTACAACATGGGGCCACAGATCAATGCGTGTCCTCACCCTCCTGCTCTATAACATGGGGCCTGCAGACAGATAGGTTGTCCTCAGTACCCTGCTCTTTTAAACATGGGGCCCAGATCAGATAGCGGTCCTCAGCTCTCCTGCCTATAACAGGGCAGATCAGATAGGATGTCCTCAGCTCCTCCTCTTTTAACATGGGGGCCCCAAGATCAGATACATTCCCCCTCCTCCTGCTCTATAAAAGGGCCTGCAGATCAGATGCATTTCCCCACTCCCCTGCTCATAAAGGGAAGATCAAAGCATGCCTCCTCCTCCTGCTCTTAAAAAATGGGGGCCCAGATCAGTCAGTCCTCAGCTCCTCCCCTCTAAACAGGGGCCCCAAAAAGAAAACAGTCCCAGCCCCCTGCTCTATAACGGGGGCCCGCAATCAATAGCATGTCCCCCCTCCTCCTCTGTAAACATGGGTACAGATCGAACAGTCTCACCCCCCTGCTTATAACATGGGGGCACAATCGATGATATGTCCCCCGCTCCCCGCTCTAAACATGGACCACAGACAGATACATGTCCTAGCTCCCCCTGCTCTATAACATGGGGGTTTAGATCAGATGTGTTTAAAGCGACAGTTCCCCGTAAAGTCCCTTTCCTTTGCCGTGCGTATTACATTTTGAATGCGTCATGTGCGAGTAAAATTTATATATTGTTTTTGTTTTTGTGGACCCCTCAAATAAATACATTAGCCGTTTCTTGGGGTCTCTTTGGGGCCAACGTCGCGTCACCACGCCCGGGGTAAACCCAAATCAATAAAGAGTGGTTATACATTAAAACCGGACAAGTTGTCCCTGCATGAAGCTCAGCAAATCACTTGTCATATAAATCATCCATGAAGTGTTAATCAAGTTAAATGTTGTGTGACGTCAGCGCGAGGGGGAGCGCGGGGCTGAGCATTTTCCCTTGTGAGCCGGGTCCATTTGGGGTCATCTCTGCCGCCTTCGCTTTCCCTAACCAAAAAGGGTTTATCAAATTTTACAAAAAATAATAATGGTAGATGGATATTCGGAGTGATGGTGCGTGTTATTCTATTACTATATCAATATGTCATAAATGCCTGAGCCGACTGCTGGATCATATAACCCCATACATCACAGAGCTCAGCTCCTCTCCCTCTATCATATAACCCTATATATCACAGAGCTCAGCTCTTCTCCTCTATCATATAACCCTATATATCACAGAGCTCAGCTTCTCTCCTCTATCATATAACCCTATATATCACAGGGCTCAGCTTCTCTCCTCTATCATATAACCCTATATATCAAAGAGCTCAGTTTCTCTCCTCCTTTCATATAACCCCATACATCACAGAGCTCAGCTCCTCTCCCATATAACCCCATACATCACAGAGCTCAGCTCCTCTCCCTCTATCATATAACCCTATATATCACAGAGCTTAGCTTCTCTCCTCTATCATATAACCCTATATATAACAGAGCTCACCTCCTCTCCTCTATCATATAAACCCATATATCACAGAGCTCAGCTTCTCTCCCCTTTCATATAACCCCATACATCACAGAGCTCAGCTCCTCTCCCTCTATCATATAACTCTATATATACAGAGCTCACTCCCTCTCCTCTATCACATAACCCTATATATCCACAGAGCTCAGCCCCTTTCTCCTCTATCATATAACCCTATATATCCAGAGCTCGCTCCTCTCCCTATCACATAACCCTATATTCACAGAGCTCAGCTCCTCTCCTCATCACATAACCCTATATATCACAGAGCTCAGCTCCTCTCTCTATCATATAACCCTAAAAAAATCACAGAGCTCAGCTTCTCTCCTTTATCAATAACCCTATATATCACAGAGCTCAGTTTCCCTCTCCTTATCATATAACCCTATATATCACAGAGCTCAGCTCCTCTCCTCTATCATATAACCCTATATATCACAGAGCTGAGCTTCTCTCCTCTATCAAAAAACCCTATATATCACAGATCTCAGCTTCTCACCCTCTAGCATATAAACCGATATATCACGGAGCTCAGCTCCTCGCCTCTATCCCTCTGCATTGTATACTGCATATTTACTGACCAGCATTCTCCTTTCTCTCCTCAGGACCACCCTTCCTGCCCCCATGTTCTCCAGAAATAATTTCAGCGTGTGGAGCATATTGAAAAAGTGCATCGGGCTGGTAAGTGGGGAGGATTTCGGAGGCCTCTTTGCATCACCTTTATTATGCTGTATGGTTATGGAGCCTGTGACGGGCAGTGGGACATTTGAGGGCTCCTCTTCCCATCAGTGGGTTGTGGGGTCTGCAGCCTGACATGAATGGGGTAAGTTTGGGTTTCATATAGAGCAATGTGCTAGGACTGAGGTGTGGAAAGTTTTTGGGGATGCGTCATTGGGCGTGCCATTGAGTGCATAAAGAGCAGACCTTCCTGCAGGGGTTGTCAGAGCTTCATTCAGGTTTGTCAGCAGTAGGGCTGGGTCAATGGGTGGGCGGAGGAAGGCGACCACATAGGGGGCCAACTTCTGCCTATCAGCACCAGGGCACAAGGATCTATGGAGTGGGCTCCATATGCGGTGCCGGGACCGGAGGTAACTCTGGCCGCTGCCTTTTAACCACTTAGATGCCATGGTCAACGTGACTGCGTCCTCTGGGCAGTTATGCAGCAGGAAGTGACCCCCATTAGCGCCAAGGGGTGCCAACCGGAGCCTTATAGGATGGGGCGTTTGACCTATTTGCCTTGTCTTGGCTGTGGTGAACACCTACATCAGGCGCAGTTGCCCCTCTGGGCTCAATCAGGTTATAACAGCTGCTGATGTAAAAATCCTGATAAAATAATCCAGACATCTGCTGCGGCCATAGGTGCCACGTTCTCTCCTCTCTAACCCCCCATGAAACGCAGCAAATTAGCCATGAATGTTACTGCCGGCATTCTGCGCTGCATCGCTGCACCTGGCTGCCGGGGAGAGCGCTCCTCATAGAGATGGTAATGTGCAGAGCCGCCTCCATTCACACCTAAGTCATTGACATTGCCAGGGCTGTGAGGAGACCTGGAGGTTATATGATAGAGGGAGAGAAGCTGAGCTCTGTGGATTTTAGGGTTTTAGAATAGAGGAGAGAAGCTGAGCCTGTGATATATAGGGTTTTGTAGAGACTTGTGGTATTGGCTCTACACTGCCCTGTATGTATGACCTGCAGAAGAACAACCAGGGAAAAGGGTGGTGCCGGGAGCCAGACTTGTGGTATTGGCCTACACGCCCTGTATGTATGCCCTGCAGAAGAACAGCCAGACCAGGGAAAAGGTGGTGCCTGAGCCAGACTTGTGGTATTGGCTCTACACGCCCTGTATTATGACCTCAGAAGAACAGCCAGACCAGGTAAAAGGTGGTGCCTGAGCCAGACTTGTGGTATTGGCCTACACTGCCCTGTATGTATGACCTGCAGAAGAACAGACCAGGGTAAAGGTGGTGCCTGAGCCAGACTTGTGTTATGGCTCTACACTTGCCCTGTATTGTATGACCTGCAGAAGAACAGACCAGGGCAAAGGTGGTGCCTGAGCCAGACTTGTGGTTTTTGGCTCTACACTGCCCTGTATGAAATGACCTGCAGAAGAACAGACCAGGTAAAGGTGGTGCCTTAGCCAGACTTGTGGTAATGGATCTACACGTCCTGTATTTATGACCTGAGAAGAAAGCCAGACCAGGGAAAGGGGGTGCCTGAGCCAGACTTGTGGTATTGGCTCTACACTGCCCTTATGTATACCTTCAGAAGAACAGCCAGACCGGTAAAGGTGGTGCCTGAGCCAGACTTGTGGTATAGGCTCTACACTGTCCTGTATTTTATGACCTGAAGAAGAACAGCCAACCAGGGTTAGGTTGCCTGAGCCAACTTGTGGTATTGGCTCTACACTGCCCTGTATGTAGACCTGCAAAGAACAACCAGACCAGGGAAAGGGTGGTGCCTGAGCCAGACTTGTGGTATTGGCTCTACCCTGCCCTGTATGTATGACCTGCAGAGAACAGGCCAGGGTAAAGGTGGTGCTAGCCAGACTTGTGGTTTTGGGCTCTACACTGCCCTGATGTATGACCTGCAGAAGAACAGACCAGGGTAAAGGTGGTGCCTGAGCCAGACTTGGGGTTTATTGGCTCTACACTCCCTGTATGTATGACCTTCAGAAGAACAGCCAGACCAGGGTAAAGGTGGTGCCTGAGCCAGACTTGTGGTATAGGCTCTACACGCCTGTATGTATGACCTGAAGAAAAACAGCCAGACCAGGTAAAGGTGGTCCCCTGAGCCAACTTTGGTATTGGCTCTACACTGCCCTGTATGTAAGACCTGCAGAAGAACAACCAACCAGGTAAAGGTGGGGGCCTGAGCCAGACTTGTGGTATTGGCTCTACCCTGCCCTGTTTGTATGACCTGCAGGGACAGACCAGGGTAAAGGTGGTGCCTGAGCCAACTTGTGGGTTTTGGGCTCTAAAACTGCCCTGTATGTATGACCTGCAGAAAACAGACCAGGGTAAAGGTGGTCCCTGAGCCAGACTTGTGGTATTGCTCTACACTGCCCTGAAAGTATGACCGCAGAAGAACACGACCAGGGTAAAGGTGGTGCCTGAGCCAGACTTGTGGTATTGGCTCTACACTGCCCTGTATGTATGACCTGCAGAAGAACAGACCAGGGTAAAGGTGGTGCCTGAGCCAGACTTGTGGTATTGGCTCTACACTGCCCTGTATATATGACCTGCAGAAGAACAGCTTCATACATTCTTCACTGCCTAAAAGCGATTTAGGACTGGCCTGTCAGCGCCAACGTTCATACATGTCGCCCTTAGTTGTCGGCTTAGTTAGACAATTCCAGGAGGAATAGCAGAGGGCCCACACTACAGATTTCTAAGAAAAAATTCCCTAGAACTGTTATTTGATGGGGAATACAAGTTGTTACTAAACACACTTGCGGTTTTCAAGCATGCAGTATTTGGCCCTGAGCTGCAATACCAGAGACAGCCTCTAAACAAGAGTGGCGCAGTTTCTTTAAAAAAAAAAAAAATGTACATTTTGGAAATTCGAATTTTATACAAAGAATTAAGAAGAATTTGACAGAAAATGGTTGTAAATATATAGTTTTAGGATTGTAGGGGCTTCTGGTACCTGCCGGTACGTGGAGAGGTTTGACCTCTGACTAAATGCAGCAGTAATTGCGGTGTATTTTCCTACACTAATGATTTTTTTCTTCTGAAGTGCACGATCCTCCTCATGGCAGATAAGGTTTATAATATCCCAGGAGCCGCTCGCCCCAGTCACTGTTTCTTATCTTTTTCCTTTTCTTTCCTCTCTTTGCCTCCAGGAACTGTCGAAAATCACCATGCCGATCGTGTTTAATGAGCCCCTGAGCTTCCTGCAGAGAATCACCGAGTACATGGAGCACACCTACCTGCTCAACAAAGCCTGCGCCTACACAGATCCCCTACTCAGAATGCAGGTCAGTACCCGGCCCGCAGCGCCTCCGCCATACATCTGAACCTATCCGGACCGGGGCGGCGTGCAGACATTTTCGTCTCACCGCGGGGTAGCAGATGTAACAGGCAGCACCGAGCCTTCATAACTCTGCTGTCAGACAGCATCCGTAAACAACAGGGATCGACCCGTCGCTGGCGGCTGATGGCACGGACGCACGTTTATGGGGAGGAGCGGGCTGGGACCGTCGGGATTTGTATGAGATGTGTGATCCAGCCTGAAGGTTGTCAATGGTTAATAGCTTTAGATTGTATTATAGGTGCACTGAACCCATTGCTTCAAAGCAGTAAGAGGCCAGACTGTGTTCCTACAGTAGTGGGTACGGATGGAGAAGAGGACTCGGCAAAGAAAGTTTAAGGGGTATTCCCGCTTTAGGCATATTGCTAGGATATACCATCATTTACAACTCGGGGACCCGCACCTATCTCCTACATGGGTCCCTAATCCCATTGAAATGAATGGGAGCTCTGATTAGTCGAGTAGCAATGCTCAGCTATAAACTTGGAGCTCCCCTTCAAGACTATAGGAGAATCCCAACCACCTCTTTGTTGAGAACGGAGAGTTTTCGGGGCTCATTTAGGAGATAGGTCCAAGTCCCACCTCTGGGACGCGCACTTATCGGCAATGATGGCATATTGCTAGGTGCGACCCGCACCTATCTCCTAAATGAGCCCGAAGCCCATTGAAATGAATGGGAGTTGTGATTGCAGCTGAGCATCACTACTCGACTAGACTCGGAGCTCCCCTTTAAGACCATAGGAGAATCCCAACCACCCCTCTGCTGGGAACGGAGAGTTTTCGGGGCTCATTTAGGAGATAGGTGCAACATCCCAGAGGTGGGACTTGGACCTATGGGCAATGATGGCATATTGCTAGGCTATGCCGTCATTGAAAGGTCTGCGACCCGCACCTATCTCCTTAATGAGCCCTGAATCCCATTGAAATGAATGGGAGCTCTGTTTGCAGCTGAGCATCACTACTCGACTAGACTCGGAGCTCCTCTTTAAGACCATAGGAGAATCCCAACCACCTCACTCCTGGGAAAGGAGAGTTTTCGGGGCTCATTTAGGGGATAGGTCCAAGTCCCACCTCTGGGACACGCACGTATCGGCAATGATGGCATTTTGCTAGGATATGCCATCACTGACATTTAGGAGATAGGTGTGGGTAAAAGAACTTAAGTACTCATCATTAACAAGGCTTAAAGTGTATCTCCAAGACTGAAAGGGACCCATCTCCTAAATGAGCCCCGAAAACTCTCCGTTCCCAGCAGAGAGGTGGTTGGCATTCTCCTATGGTCTTAAAGGGGAGCTCTGAGTCTAGTCGAGTAGTGATGCTCAGCTGCAGTCAGTGACATTTAGGAGATAGGTGTGGGTCCCAGAACAGTCAGTGATGGCGTATTGCTAGGATATGCCATCATTGCCGATAGGTCCAAGTCCCACCTCTGGGACAGGCACCTACCTCCTAAATGAGCCCCAAATCGCATTGAAATGAATGGGATCTCTGATTATAGCTTGACTAGGCTCGGAGCTCCCCATCAAGGCTATAGGAGAATCCCAACCACCTCTCTGCTGAGAACAGAGAGTTTTCGGGGCTCATTTAGGAGATAGGTGCAACATCCCAGAGGTGGGACTTGGACCTATGGGCAATGATGGCATATTGCTAGGCTATGCCGTCAATGAAAGGTCTGCGACCCGCACCTATCTCCTTAATGAGCCCTGAATCCCATTGAAATGAATGGGAGCTCTGTTTGCAGCTGAGCAACACTACTCGACTAGACTCGGAGCTCCTCTTTAAGACCATAGGAGAATCCCAACCACCCCTCTGCTGGGAAAGGAGAGTTTTCGGGGCTTACTTAGAAGATAGGTCCCTTTCAGTCTTGGAGATGCACTTTAAGCCTTGTTAATGATGAGTATTTAAGTTCTTTTAAAATGCCATCAGTTGCTTCTTAGTCATAATAAGAACTGAAGTCGTGGTTTTTTTTGTTTTTTTTTAAACATAATTTCTATTCTAAGTTTTAAATATATGAACAGAATTGGGCACAAGAGAAACAAGGTAGTGTCAGCTTACAACATCCTAAACATACAAAATATATATATCATCATAGGAATAAAAAGTAACAGTCACAATATAAAGCAACAAATAACCTATATACAGACAATAGAGTTAACATAATTATGAGGTAAAGCTGAGACTCTATGCACTGGCAAATAATACAATGCTAGCCCCCCCCCCCCCCCTCCCAAAAAAAAAATAAATAAAAAAATTAAGCACAAAACCAAAATAAACCATAACTATAACCTGGCACTTGGGTCATATTAATACACGAAATTGGTTTAACCAGGGCGGGGGGTTACAACAGGGCTGCTCTAGAATCAGAGATGAGATATGATATATGATACAGTGAGGGTCACGGTTCCTTGGCTGGAGGTCGGGTGGGAACCATAGATGGGAATCGCGGTTGTAGGAAAAGGCAGTTCTCGCAGCTGGGCAGATGAAGATGAGTCAAGTGGGTGGATTTCCAACTTCCAATCGACCCAGTTGACCCGCTAGACGGGAACTGAAGACGTAATAGTGGTAGCAGCTGTTGGCAGTGGCTGAGGAGCATCTTAAATTTATTTCAATGGAATATAGAAATTCTTGTTGGGAGTGGCGCCATTGATCTAGTGCAGGCCTGCATGGCAGACGGCCCACTTAAAAAAAAATTCTGGTGGCCTGAAAACCAGAACACAACGGGGTGTTGGCTTGTGCTAACTCTGCCCAAACTTGGTCAGTAAGGTTTCGTTCCTAGCCTTTTTCGAGGGTTTTCCCAGCCGGTTTGAGGGCATTCCTGGACTGTCTTGGGGTCTTCCTGGCCTGTTTGACAGGAATTCACAGGTGTTTGAGGGCATTCCATGGCGGTCCGGGGGCATTCACAGGTGTTTGAGGGTATTCCATGGCGGTCTGGGGGCATTCACAGGTGTTTGAGGGTATTCCATGGTGGTCAGGGGGCATTCACAGGTGTTTGAGGGCATTCCATAGCGGTCCGGGGGCATTCACAGGTGTTTGAGGGTATTCCATGGCGGTCCGGGGGCATTCACAGGTGTTTGAGGGCATTCCATAGCAGTCCGGGGGCATTCATAGATATTTGAGGGCATTCCATAGCGGTCCGGGGACATTCACAGGTGTTTGGGGGCCATCCTGGCTGGTTTTTGGGCCCCAGCTGCTGCCAAGTTGTGCAGGTCTGATCTAGTCATCTTGGGTCCTGAAATTGTGTTCTTAGAGGTCAGTGCTGTCCTGGGATGAAGGTTTTGGTTGCTTGTGATGTCCTAGGATGGGGTGGATGTGTCCTCTTTATAAAGCTTATAACCCCTGACCTCATAGAGCCCCCTTAATATCTAATTACTAGGATATAGGTAAGTGCTGTGGTGATGGCCGTATCACTTTTTTTCCCAGCGAGGGGGGGGGAGGGGGGGGGGGGGGGGGGGGGGGCAGTGCCTAATGGGGCTCCATTGACCTATTTACCCTGGGAGTTGAGGATGAGTTTGCATTCCCCTGACCATATTCAGCGTAGTCAGCAGCTACATCTAGATGACACATCACAAGCTATGCAGGGGCCTCTGAGCCCAGCCCATCAGCAGGGCCACTATTCTGATTACATCCTAATTTTGGTCACGGAGTGGTCACATGTTCTGCAGGTTACTCCCGGGCGATGCCTCTCCTCACCCTTTGCTGTATCTTTGTGACCTTGTTTGTTTCCCGGCTGCATCGTTAGCAAATCACACAGATTAATCCAGTCAGTTCTGCTGAAAATCCACCCCTCCGTGACCGCCATGTGTCCTGCATCCGCTCTTCCTGTTCATTTAAGGAATTTTTGTTGTTGCTGTATTGCCCTTTCCCAGTTAGATCCTGTGGCTTTGGTTGAAGTAAAGTCTTAAAATTTGACTTTGGCCGAGCTCTTTAGATGAACCTCCGTGATTTTGGCAGGACTGATCAACCATCTATGGGGGTGTCCTGATGACTATTGGGTGGGTGGGGTGGGGGGGGGGGATCAGAAGTGTTGGAATTCCAAAGGTTCAATCATGATATTCTCAAGGGAACTCGAGAAGTTGGGGGTAAAGTTTCTCCTTTGTGAGGGCATCATAAAGGTGTATGAAGACTTACAGATCATGCAATGCTCCATGGGAAAGTACAATATTCAAATAAGCTCTAGGCTAAATCATGGACGGGTACTGTACCTGAGGCGGCCTCTCCAAACTGGCGGCAGGAAATAAGAGAAGATCTGCTGCTCATTAAAGGGGTTGTCTCACTACAAGGATTGCTGCTTTATATGTTAAAGATCTTGCAAAAACAAGTCACTTTGCAATGTTTGTCCATTAACAGTGTCCTACCTATTCCTAGATATCCCCTCTGGTAAGGGCTGCATCAGTTCCACAGGTCGCTATCGCCACAGACCTGTTGAATCGCTCCTGATAGGCTGCCAGTGCTGGTTTCGATAGCTACAGACCTGTTCAGTCTCTCCTGATAGGCTGCCAGCACTGGTTGCTATAGCTACAGACCTGTTCAGTCTCTCCTGATAGGCTGCCTGCACTGGTTGCTATAGCTACAGACCTGTGTGATCTCTCCTGATAGGCTGCCAGCACTGGTCGCTATAGCTACAGACCTGGCTTCTACTGCAGCCTAGTAGAAGGCAGTAAACACGCCCCTGAATTCAAAATGAAAGAACTGAGGTAAGATGAATCACTGTAGTGAGACCACCCCTTTAAGGGTTGGCGCAGTGCGTGGGAAAGAGATTTAATGGAGATTATCGGGGTACGGCGCAGCATATTACAGCTAATCCCAGCTCCTAGTTATATGGATTATCTGAAAGGAATTCTATATGGCTGCACTAAACCCAATTATACCAGTATTACAGATTATACCAGATTATTAGAAGTGAACACACCTAGGCACATCCAGTATCTGGAGCGAGCCATTTCCAGCATGTTCCCTGGTGAGGTGCCCGGGATCGTGCGCTGGAATGTGCAGCTTGTGGGGAAATAGCACAGGTGTGGTTATTATGGAACGGAGATTACCCATTCCGGTCCCATCGCCTCCACACAGGATTAGATTGCCCAAATTAAAAGGGTTTCAACTATATGAAACACAATCACTGTGTAATGAAAAGCTCTGCAGCTTTCTAATATACTTTGCCTAGCCATTTGTCTCCGTTTTCAAGATTTCTGCTTGCTGTCAGTGAATGGAGACACTTAAAGGGGATGCTACGACTAAGGGCCGATATGCACAAGGCCTGAAACGCGTTACATGTACCTGTTTTTCCTGTTTATTTTACTTCCCTCCGAATAAATTGTGGATTATATCGCATTAAGCACAGCTGGACATTCTTCCTTTGTTACTTAAAGGGGTTGTCTCACTACAAGGATCGCTGCTTTTTATGTTAAAAATCTTGCAAAAACAGGTCGCTTTGCAATATGTGTCCATTAACGGTGTCCTACCTACTCCTAGATATCCCCTCTTGTATGGGCTGCATCAGCTCCTCAGGTCGCTATAGCTACAGACCTGTTTGATCTCTCCTGATAGGCTGCCAGCACAGGTAGTTATAGCTACAGACCTGTTCGATCTCTCCTGATAGGCTGCCAGCACTGGTCGCTATAGCTACAGACCTGGCTTCTACTGCAGCCTATTAGAAGCCAGTAAACACGCCGCTGAATTCAAAATGAAACCAAGAAAACAGGACTGAGATAATATGAATCAATGTAGTGAGACAACCCCTTTAATTTACAGCCTAGATGCTCCTAATAATTTACACCGGTAATTAAAATTATTATTTTTTTTCTTACAATTGTAGCCGGTCAACACAATCCTATGTGAAATCAGCAGCACAAATCTCTAACATTTGCTACAATGCATCATTGGAAAGCGTCAGTCTAGGGTCCAGACTGTGTAGCTCACAGAGGATGGTCTTCGCTGGATACAAATGTAGCAAAATCTCAGCTGTGACAAGGTGTAGGACTGTATAAGCCAGCCGTGGTATTTCTTTTGTTGACAGCAAGCAGAGCTCTTACAAAAAACTAAAAAACTGAAATAAAATACAAAGATCGAATCAAAATATTTAAAAAAGTGACCTTTTCATTGCAGTGAATAAACTTTATACACATAGGACTGGAAAACCCATGTAGTATCTAGGCTGGTGTTGCCAGGAGGAGCAATCACAGGATTCGCACAGTACAGCTGCCGTTACTACTGTTGTATTGACATGAATCTATTCCAGTTGAAGTGAACGGCGACTATGGCGGCCTCTTGTCCCATTCAAATAAATAGATTTCGCATGTAGCTGAGAACACACTCAGATTAATCTCTAATCATTGACCTTCAAAAGAAGCTTCAGCACCAGCTGCGTCTGTGGCTTTCCCCCTCCAGCACCAGCTGCGTCTGTGGCTTTCCCCCCTCCAGCACCAGCTGCGTCTGTGGCTTTAGCCCCCTCCAGCAAACCCGCTGCGTCTGTGGCTTTCCCCCCTCCAGCACCAGCTGGTCTGTGGCTTTCCCCCCTCCAGCACCAGCTGCGTCTGTGGCTTTCCACCCGCCAGCACCAGCTGCGTCTGTGGCTTTCCCCCCTCCATCACCAGCTGCGTCTGTGGCTTTCCCCCCTCCAGCACCAGCTGCGTCTGTGGCTTTCCCCCCTCCAGCACCAGCTGCGTCTGTGGCTTTCCCCCCTCCAGCACCAGCTGCGTCTTGGCTTTCCCCCCCTCCAGCACCAGCTGCGTCTGTGGCTGTCCCCCCCCTCCCAGCTGCGTCTGTGGCTTTCCCCCCTCCATCACCAGCTGCGTCTGTGGCTATTTTTTGCCAAGTTTTTCAATATAGTTTATAGGTACAGCTTTAAAGAATGCCAGGGTACAACAACATTTTATTTAACATAGGAATCAATCAAGTATGATCAAATATAACATATAAGTAAGAGAATAAACTGGTTACAGAAATTAGGGTGACATTGGGGACAGTTTTGCTAAATATGTATTTTCAAAGGTTAAATACTTACAAACTTCACCTTAGAGTTGACTTCACCTGTCCTTATGACTTCAACCAGAGAGGCTTAATGGCGAGAACAGGGAACTCCAGGGACCATCACAAATGTTAAGCATCCTTAACAATGGGAACAAGAGCCTCTAAAATCACCATAAGCCATCTTGGTTTTATAAGTCTTTAAACAAAAAAAAAACTGCAGAAAACAACCTACTTTTATTGTGTCACTTAGAATACAAAGTTTTTTGTATTACCTCATTTGTATCATGGAGGGGCCAAAACTCCCTGAGGGCTAAGATAAGAAAATACAGAATCACTCCGAAACCAGACGATGCGGCCCCCTTAGGTCGTAAATTAAGTGAAGTCTGTAGGCTTGACAGCTAAACAGAGGTATGCAAGCTTGTGTGATTATAACTTGTGATGCAACGCTGGAAATTATAATTAGTTTAATATACAAGAAATGGAAATTATGACATCAAATAGTCACAAATTTCACTAGCACTACAGGCTCTCCCCCTCTTGCACCAGCCACGTCTGTGTTCCTCTAGCACCAGCCACTCCTATGAGATCTCTGTGTATAGCTCTCCACCTCCAGCACCGGCCACGTCTGTGTGAAGCCACAGGTCTGTTGCACACTAACACTGCCCATGGCCTGTAGGTGACACATGCTGCTCCTATGAGATCTCTATGTATAGGGAGCCTTTGGCTGGTGGGACATGCTGGGGGTTGTAGTCTTGCAGCAGGTGGAAAGCCACAGATCTGTCGCTACCCATTGAAGGTAGGTAAGATACATGCTGCGCCAATGAGATCTCTATGTATAGGGAGCCTTTGGCTATCGGGACATGCTGGGGGTTGTAGTCTTGCAGCAGGTAGAAAGCCACAGATCTGTCGCTACCCATTGAAGGTAGGTAAGATACATGCTGCTCCTATGAGTTCTCTACGTATAGCGAACCTTTGGCTATCAGGACATGCTGGGGGTTGTAGTTTTGCAGCAGCCTTGATGCAACAGATCTGTTGCACAGTAATGCTTCCCCTACGAAATATCTCTGTATAAAGAGTCGTCGGAGCATGCTGGGAGTTGTAGTTTTGCAGCAGCTGGGAAACCACAGGTCTGTTGCACGGTAATACTGCCCATGGCCTGTAAGTGAAATATGCTGCTCCTATGAGATCTTAGTATAGGTAACCTTTGGCCGTAAAGGCATGCTGGGGGTTGTAGTGTTGCAGCAGCCTTGATGCCACAAATCTATTGCACATTAACGCTGCTCATGCCTTGCAGGTGATGCATTCTTCACCTATGAAATATCTATGTATAAGGAGCTTTTGGCTGTCAGGACATGCTGGGGGTTGTAGTTTTGCAGCAGCCTTGATGCCATAGATTTGTTGCATGTTAACGCTGCCTATACAATGAGTTTACTTCTTCACTATGAAATATTATGTATAAGGACCCTTTGGCTGTGGGCAGCTGGGGAGTTGTAGTTTTTGAGAGGGGGGCCCCACGAAAAAGGGCCCTGTTGGGGGTTTTTGTCTTACGAGAATCTTATGTAGTGTTCCCTCAGGGAATTTTTCAGGACGCGGGGACCGAAGATGGAAACAGTGAAGCAAAAGGGGGTGGGAATGAGCCTTTTGCTCCCTCTGTGCAATGGAAAAATGTCACAAAAATTTCAAAAAAGCACTAAAATTTAATGCTGTCATGTTCTCACACATAACACAAATCCCGGGTAGGTAATGGTGGTCAGGAGCCCGGCAGGATCTCGCTGCATGCACCGGGCATAAATCATGCAGTCCTGGGGGTTGCTATTAGGTGTGTGCACAAAACAAGGATTTGTTTTTTCAGAATGTTACCCCAGTGTCGGCCCCTGATCCCCGGATTGGTATATTAAATCTACAGAGACCCGTCGGAAAAAAGCTCCTGCAAATACTTCAATATCCTGGTAGACACTTTTGGGGGTTTTGAACCCGTCCCGGGTCCAAACGAAGGAGGAAGGGGTATAGTTGTGAGTTGGCGTTTGAGTCCGGGTAAACAGAAAGACACAAGTGCTAGTGGTAGAAACTTGTGCGTTTCTGACCCTTGCGGGTCCTTGATCACAGGGTCCATGGATTGCAAGTATGATAGGGACACATTGCTGATGGAGAGTTGTCCCTTGTACTGTTTTTTCTGGGTGAAGTGGACCGGGCATTAGTTGCAGGGGATCTGGGGAAGGCCCAATTACATGCAGGGGGCCCAGTGCTTTCCCCTTCCCAAAGTGAGGGCCGGGGAAAGGGGCACATAGCAAATCCCCTTGTGTTCCCCTTCATTTAAAAAAATAGGGGGGGGGTCCTTCGCATCAAAATGTGCGGATTTTGGGTGTGATATCATCAATTTATCAGCTGGGAACACCCCTTTAGGTCTATGTCAGGTTTATATGTGCAGACCTGAAATAATGGGGTTCTCTTGTGAGGATAAAGCCCTAGTATATGACCTGTTAGGGCAAATGAAATCAGGGGGAGAAACCAAAATTAAAGACCCTAATTTCCAACTATGACAGCCGCAAAGATGGTGGACTTGGTTTTGGTAAATTCCTATTGGTTCACCAAATGGTTTGGGGGCAGGTCCCAAATTCCCCATGACCCCATTCATGGATATGATGACTTTTTGTTCAGTTACCCTCTTAGTCTTCTCCATAACATGGTGAAAGGGTTCTTTTTTCCCGGGAAAAAATTTGAATGGGTGAAGTGGCAACCCCTTTTGGTTGGATGTTTTTTTTTGTTTTCCGTTGTTTTCTTTTCAGACGGTGGGTTTTGCGTTCGGGGGGGTGGCTTCAGGGGGGGGGAAAGGGGAAAACCATTAACCTCTTCTTGGAGAAACTTACGAATTAACCAGGTGAGTGTAAAGGATTTGTGGAAAGGGAAAAAGCCCCCGCCCTCTATGTGACGAAGTGAGGTTTTATATTTTTAGGGAAGAGTAGGATTCCAATTTTCAAACAGTCAGCCACACCCCCACCTTGTGCCTTTCATGCCGAGGGACTGAACAAAGACTTCATCTTCCATGGCTCCATCTATCCCAAGCTGAAATTTTGGGGGAAGAGCGTAGAAGGAACCGGGGAAACCCACACTTAGACTTATAAGGAGTTGACTGAGGGTTTGGAGTTTTCGGGTCTGTGCAACACAATGGGTTTTATCTCTTGGTGGGAGGACCCAAACAAAAGCAAAAAATTCTGGTCTTCTGTGTGTGTAACATTGTGGGCAAAGAAGGAGATGAGAGCCAAATGGCTGTATGTTAGGGTGCTAGAAAAAGTTTGATGGTAGTTGGGTTTATTGTTTTGGGATTTTAAATTAAGGGGAGCGCTTGTTTCCTTCTGTTTTGGGAGTTCCCAGTACAGGGGGGGCTGTGTTCTCCCTTTTTTTCTATGGGGGTTCCCCTACAGGGGGGGTGTTCTCCCTTTGTTCTATGGGATTTCCCGTACAGGGAGGCTGTGTTTTTCCCTTCTGTTTATGGGAGTTCCCAGTAAGGGGAGCGCTTTTTTTTTCCCTTTTGTTTAGGGGAGTTTGAGTACAGGGGGTGCGTGTTCTCATTTTTTTATGGGAGTCAGTAAAGGGGGGGCGCTGTGTTTCCCTTTTGTTTTTATGGAGTTTCCCCGTACGGGGAACGGAATGTTGACTGTATGGAATCCCCTAGACAGAGTGGAGAAAACAGAGCTCCCCGTATTGGGAAACACCATAGAAAAGAAGGAGAACACAGAGTCCCCCGTACTAAAACTCCATAGAACAAAATGAAGGGGCGGTTCTCCATTTGAGCCCAGTTTTGGGTCCCGTTCCCAAGTAGGGGGGGGAAAAATGGACTTTGGGGGGGCTATTTTTTGCATGCTCTCAAATTTATGGTGCGAAACCTTAAAAAAGGATTGTTCATTTTTAGAAAAGTAAGCCCCTCTGTTCCCCAGCACACCCGTGTACAGGTTGGGTGGATTGCGCTCGATCAATGGGCCGGTAGAGAGAGTCCCCAACATAACAAAAAGAAGGTTGATACCCCTGTTTTTTCCCTTCTGGACACCGAGTGGTGAGCAGAGGGGTTTTTGCAGGCTTTTTTGGGGTTTGTAGACGGGGGGGGCCGGGGCCCACGGGCGGGTTTTTTTTTTATAAAAGTTAATTTTTTGTTGTGTGGTTAAAATTTTTGTAAATCTGGTTTTTTACAGCAGGAGGGCTTTAAAGCCCCTCCCCCCAGTCTTATAAAAACCGCTCGCCCTTCT
>JAODAL010039009.1:0-38498 GCA_025379985.1 Phyllomedusa bahiana | reverse complement strand
CCCCAAATATCCAGGAAATATTTAAATTTGCAAACTTTTAATAATAAAATATTGCAGTCAATTCACACTAAGTTTTGGTGAATTTTACCCCAGGTTCTTTTTTTAAAGACTTGTCGTGTCGCCCCCCCCCCCCCCCGTTTCCCCCTGTGAGTTTACAGCGGTAGATGCTGCTTTAAAATTCTCTAGCTAACTACATAAAATCTTCAAATCTCTAATCTAACTAAATTGGAAGGATCACAGTTAATAGTAGAGGTTTCTCTGTGCAGAAATAGACAAATTTCGCTGAGCTGTTTGGCCATAGGCAGAGGCACGTCCTATCCTATGGGGACGCGGGAGAGACACTAAGGCTGAACGGAAACGCTGTTCTATGTAATACGAGGTCATGTAATTTTTCCAGCCAATCGCAACCATACACATCCCAGTCATGACGTCACACACACATCTCACCCTGCTCTATTCTGTAATCTGATTTGCTGGCCGCCAAAATTACAGGAAGCGCCGAAAATGGCGCGTTCTTAATATATGATGCAAAGTTTTTAACTTTCATTATGGCCTGATCTGAAAATTTCTATCACCAGAAAAAACCTTGCCGTTTTCAACTTTGTCGATAAAAATCGCTCAACGCTAGTAGATACCTCTTGGACTCTCTAGACTGGGTTATGGTGACGGTGCTCTATCTTTTTAATTAAGGATATGATGCGCCGCTACCCTCTCCCTATGATCTATGCCTCTTATTTGCCATATCTAGTTGGGCGCTCTGGAGTCACGGGCGCGGCGCTTGCGACGCGCATGCGCCCTGTGTTTCTTGAAGCGTCTCTAGGCAATGAGGTTTTGTATAACTACGTTGCTATGGATGCTTGCTCAGCTTCCGGTAACCAGTTCCGGTCATGCGCGGTGCATTGAGGTGAACGCCGTTATCTTGCTTCTCTAGTGTGTATACAATATTGCTATGTAAGTTTTGCTAATTGTTTTCCCCGCCCCCCGATTCCCCTTTTTATATGTTTTGTATGTATTTTCTGATTACGATATACATGATTGTACTTTTGGGAAAATACATGCACTTAGGTGGATGTGGTATTTTTTTTATTATATATTGCAACTTGACATACACGGTTATTAAACTGTATTTTATTATTATTGTTTGATACTACTGCCCTAATTGGATGTTATAAAAAATATATGCCCTTTTCACTTGTAACATTTGCTTGACAAAGGCTCCCGGGGAGGGAGCTGAAACGTCGCACTTTATTGGCATGGAGGGAATAAAACCCTTTTTATCTGCTATTTTTGGAGTGCCGTGGATTTCTTTTGAAGTGTATCTAAGGAGCCCTCGGATGGGGGTTTTTATACTGCTGGCACCATGTATCTTCCCACAGAGGAGTGCTGTTTTTTTCGGTATTATTTATAAAAAATATTTAATATTAATATATATATATATATATATATATATATATAAACAATTATAAAAAGGCAAGGCTTCACCTTATATAATCTTCTCCGGGATTACCGAGTTTGTTTTTGCTTCTTAAATTCTATTTTATCTTGCATTGTGCAATATTGCTTCAAGAGCAAACTGTGCTTACAGACATCAACAATGAAACTTCTGTCATGTAAAATACTATGACTTTTCTGCTATGTTTAAACTATTTTGACTCAAAAGGGCACTTTTATTACTATCCTTGTCTCCAGCTCCATTCATGCATGTTCTTCACTATCGAAGCCAATCAAACTCAAATTGAAGATGAAAAAAATGATATTGCACAAACCCTGATAACAATGACACCTGGTTAGTAATTGGTACACGGTGTTGATTTTTATTCTGCTCCTTATATCTACTAAAAATTGATGGAATATTTAACAAAAGTTCAAACATTAGCCAACAACAGGTTACTGCTTTATGCTGAAACATCCGCTTGAGTCCTGGTTTGGTGTGAACGTGAATGCACTGGCCCTAAACATGATCATTTTGGGGAACATGTATGAAAAGTGGAACATACTAGACAGCCATACATATTGTTTTATTTGTGTATCATTTATCAATATGAAAGAAAGTGATTCACATCACTTTATAAATGTATATCATTATGAGACACATCTATGCGTCACAAAGTGATGCATCAATGTGTTTGCGCCAACATTTGTCTCAGCCCCGCCACTTTGAGATTGGTATGGATTGTTACGACAGTTTCACCAACATTTTGTCATGCAGCATTCATAAATGTGGCATTTTGTATGAATCCCTGTAGAATTGGCGCATTTAAAGGTTTTGGGTCTGTCACAGCATGCACCAGACATTGGTGTACGACTGCTCATACATCTATCAAAAATGGCAACAACAGTTTTTTGGCTCATAACACGCCAGAAAAGAGGAACAGCCCTGTTCATACATGTCACCCTTTATTTTTAACTGATATGACTGTAACCTTAAGGGCACTTGTATGAAAAGTGGTGTTGCCTCAACAGTTATAGTTCTCAGTAAGTTAATGTGCAGTCGTCAGTATCTATGAAAGTGTCTCACAGCACTTTATTAATGTGTGCCATTGTGAGACACATTTCTGCGACAAGACGTGACTCATAGAGTGTATGAACCAAAATTTATCTCAGCCCTCCCACTATGAAATTGGTATGGATTGGTACGACAATTTGTCGTGACGCATTCATAGATGTGGTGAGTTGTACGATTCTGGTGCTACACACCCCTTTAGAATTGGCGCATAAAAAAGTGTCGGGTATGTCGCAGCATGCATCAGATTTTGGTGTAGGACCGAACATACATCTGTCGGACAGGGCTACAACAGACTTTTTGATTCAAAAAGAACACACCAGAAAACTGTCTCAGTCCCATTTATACGTATTTCAAGTAAATTTATGAAAGTGGGGCAAGAACCTGAAAGAAAGAAAATCTTTCAAGGTAAAATACTCCCAGAGCCATGTGCAACCACAAACAAGTCAGGGCTGCTCTCAGAGCTTAATTTATGACTTTGTTTTTGACAGATGGAAACGTTTTCTAAATCCATACTAGAGATGGGCGAATCGATTCTAACGAAGTGGAATTCGTTTAGAATTTCAGGAATACTTTGGTTCGTAAACGAAAATCGAACTTTGGGGTTGATTCGCGGGAAGAGTGTGCTTTTCATTGTTTTTACAAATGGTGCGTGCACATGGCGTTACATGGGGCGCAAAGCACTTGGTGGAAGAAGGGATTAGCCTGCATAGACATGTGCAGAGATGAAGCCAATCAGAGGACGGCGGGATTCTGTGACGTCACTAGACTATATAAGGGACACGAGCGCGCCGCTGGGAGCTCACACTCCTCTCACTGTACTGAAGGGAAGGTGCTGCTGCGGGTGATAGCGCTTTCTGAAGAACTGATTTTTACACAGCGTTTTTGTGGGGTGTCTCAGCTTGTCTCAGAGATGTTCTCTGAATGTTTATTTCTGATTTTTTGGGGTATTGGATCTGAAATCCAGTGTGCGTCCACTGCAGCTGCATATACATTCAATATCCAAGTGGGATCTAAGCCAGTTCCTGTTGTATTCATTTAAAGAAACAGCGTTTTTACAATACAAATTACACTTCATTTTGGCTGCTAATTCTATTGCGCAATTTACATCCAGGGGTTAATTAAGCGTTGTTTTTGTTGTGTGCTGACAAAAATAAACCGTCTTTTTCAACGCCAAATATATATATTTTTTTTGGTAGCCTAATTCACAAGCAAAGGTTAATTACAATTTTATCTCTTGTTGTGTGGCGTAGAAATAGCCATTGTAACACGCTACAAAGCTACTAGTTTGTGGTGGCTCAATTCTATTGCGCAATTTACATCCAGGGGTTAATTAAGCGTTGTTTCGCTGGCTGTGCTGACAAAAAATAACCGTCTTTTTCAACGCCAAATATATATATATTTTTTTTTGGTAGCCTAATTCACAAGCAAAGGTTAATTACAATTTTATCTCTTGTTGTGTGGCGTAGAAAATACACCATTGTAACACGCTACAAAGCTACTAGTTTGTGGTGGCTCAATTCTATTGCGCAATTTACATCCAGGGGTTAATTAAGCGTTGTTTTGCTGGTGTGCTGACAAAAATAATACCGTCTTTTTCAACGCCAAATATATATATTTTTTTTGGTAGCCTAATTCACATAGCTAAGGTTATTTACAATTTTATCTCTTGTTGTGTGGCGTAGATTATAAGACATTGTACCACGCTACAAAGCTACTAGTTTGTGGTGGCTCAATTCTATTGCGCAATTTACATCCAGGGGTTAATTAAGCGTTGTTTTGCTGGTGTGCTGACAAAAATAAAACGTCTTTTTCAACGCCAAATATATATATTTTTTTTGGTAGCCAATACACAAGCAAAGTTTAATTACAATTTTATTCTTGATGTGTGGCGTAGAAAATACGCCATTTGTAACACGCTACAAAGCTACTAGGTTTTTTTGTGTTGGCTCATTTCTATTGCTCAATTTACATACCAGGGGTTAATTTAGCGGTGTTTTTGCTGGTGTGCTGACAAAATAAAACCGTCTTTTTCAAACGCCTAAAATATATATTTTTTTTGGTAGCCTAATGCACAAGCAAAGGTTAATTACCAATTTTATCTCTTTGTTGTGTTGCGTAGAAAAATTCGCCATTGGTAATACGCTACCAAAGCTACTAGTTTGTGGTGAGCTCAATTATATTGCGGCAATTTACATCCAGGGGTTAATTAAGCGTTTTTTTGCTGGTGTGCTGACAATATTAAACCGTCTTTTAAAACCCAAAATATTTATTTTTTTTTTGGTAGCATATATTTCACAAGCAATGGTTAAATTACAATTTTTTCTATCTCTTGTATGTGTGGCGTAAGATATACCGCCATTGTAACACATACAAAGCTACTAGTTTGTGGTGGCTCAATTCTATGGCGCAATTTACAATCAGGGGTTAATTAAGCGTTGTTTTGCTGGTGTGCTGACAAAAATAACCGTCTTTTTTCAACACGAAAGATATACACAAATTTTATTGTAGGCATAATTTCACAAGCGAAGGGTAATTAAGCCTGTTTGTGCTTTTTGTACATTTTAGTAGAAACACACAGTGCTTGTAAAACGGACACTACAAGTAAATTTTTCCTGGCCATTTGTGGGGCGCAATTTATATCCAAAGGGTTACCCAAGCTTGTTATGGGTTCATTTGGAGTCAAAAACAGGGTGTATATTTATCAATTACAGATAGCTTCACAAACAGTGTCTGTACATTCTAGAACAAACAGTATCAGACAGAGAGGTGGCAGCTCTGCAACTGCGAGTGGCAGTGGCACTAACATTTCTGAAACGGTGCCCAGGTCAGCAGCCACGCAAGGGTACGGGTCGCAGCAGAGAGGGTCACTCGGTGAGGCCACAACTGCCGCTGTTTCTAGCGCGTGTGTTGTTCAGCAACCAAGGGTCTTGATTGGATTGACTAAGGTCATCCTCTTCTCCCAGATGACATCTGACAAAACCAGCCAAGGTCGGTGGGAACCTCAGACACAACACTTAGTTGGCATGGCCCGGAGCGGGTCACGCGGCCCTCACTGTCTCTCAGCCTCCGCCTCTGTCCCAATTCCAGTTTTCCCTCAGGACAGGGATCTACTATGTGGTCTGGGCTCAGCGCATCTATATAGCGGAGGATGTGAAACAATTATTTGAGGAGGGATCAGTCGCAGAATACTTGGCCAGCGAAGAAATGGGGCCAATATCCCCAGCTTACTTGCAGTATGGCGCAAAAGTATAGATGTGGAGAGTGGCATGGTGAGGTCATGTGGTGAGAGGTCAGGCCTCGGCTTAACAAGACGGTGATAGAGGACAGTAGTGCCGATGAAACCATAAATTAGATGATGATGTCAGCCGACGCACTTTGGGAGCCGGGTGAAGCAAGGGCTTCATCATCGTCAGGAGAAGAGGGAGTCAGCTTGCCGCGTCAGGGCCAGCGGCGCAGCCAGCAAGGTGGGTTGTGTGGCCGTGGAGTTAGCAGGGTAGCAGCAGTGTGAGGTCGGAGCTAAGCGGGCAGGAGGTTGAAAAACCAGCTTCGCAGGTCCAAGACAGTAGGGACAAGGGGACTCAGCGAGGCAGCGGGGCAGTGTCACTCAGTGCGGAGCGTTGCCGTAAAATCAGCTACTCGGGGTGTGGCAGTTCTTTGCCTAAGACACGGAGGAGCCGGTATGGGTATATGTGTAGAATCTGTTGGGCAGAAAGTGAAGCGTGGCCAGGGAGCTAACAGTTTGGCCACTACGGCCATGCGTTTTTTTTTCCCCAACAAAAAAATCCACATGCAGCGTCACCATCGGTGGCCTGGGATGTGAAACGTGGCTCAGATGTTGGTGGGTCCTTCCTGCCGCTGCAGCAGCAGCAGCGGCCAGTGGGCCACGCATGCCATTTCAGCCAGTCAAGGCTTCCACCACCTCTGCAGAAGGCAGCTGTTTCTCTTTGACATCTCTCCCGGTCCAGATGCTCACTGCTCCTCGCTACTCATGGAGCGCAGTCGTTTCAGAGAGGCGATTGTAAAGAGACAACAGTATGAGTCACCATCCTAAGGTGCAGCAGCTGACCGTGTCCTGTCAAAGTTGTTGGTACTGCAGTCCCTACCTTTCCAAATGGTGGACTCTGCACATTCAGAGATCTTATGGCTTGTGCGAGACGAGATAGGGGAGAGTTCAAGCCGTTAATTTCTTTGCCAAAAAAAATAAAAAAAAAAAGGCAGTACCAGCACTTCAAAAATATGTAGAACAGAAAGTGGGTCTGTCCTGAGCTACGGTTGTTCCATGGTACACGGGCATCGCGGGACTTCTGGACTGTAACTTCGGTCAGGGCCAGTACATGTCCTTTACGGGCCACTGGGTGAATGTGCTTCCCTGCCCAGGCACACCAACAACTTGGACAGGAGACGCCGGCTTTCTCCTACCACAGTTGTCAAACTGCTGACTCCTGCGCCAATGTCCGCCTCCTCCTCCTCCCCCCACCACCAATCTCAGGCCTCCACAAGTACTGAGCTCCATCATACCACATGTTGTAGGGCACAGCGGTGTCACGCAGTTCTACACCTAGCTTGCCTCGGCGAACGAAGTCACACAGGGGAGGAACTGCTCGCGTCATGCAGCAAGGGAATTCCGATGTGTGGCTTTCTCCGGCCAACTTGGCAAATCGGAACCATGGTGACGACCCAAAACTCAAAGGGGAAAAGAAAAAGAGAAAAACTACCCCCCCCCCCCCCCCCCACAACCAAATTTATTAATTTTAGGGAATTGGGGGCGTGACGAGATAGATGAGCGTTTTGTGGGGGGGAGACTGTGTATTTGGGCTCACCGAGTGGTAATATAAGACTAGTATAGGGTCGGTTTGCAACCTCATTGATGGCGACTGGAGTAGCCTCAATACATTGGGATAGCCACTCTTAGGCCGCGTGTGTGAGAGAGGGCCTCTGAGTGAGACAATTGGGGGCGTCGTTGATGAGAGGCGGCGTGTGTGTTGTGTGAGGGTGTCATCGACCGATAGAGATCACCGAGGAGGGGATGGGCTCCATGAGCTCGCAATATAGGATTTCGTGATCATGAGATGCACTCCTCGCGCGCGCTCGTAAGTGTTATTGTGTAGGTAGTGTGAGGTAGAGGATCGATGTTGAGGTTCTGAATAAGTCTTCCACCGATCTTCGAACATTCTGAAAAATGGCCAGGAAAATGTCGCATGCACTCCTTATCCTTTCGTACAAAGCCAGGACACCTCCTCGAGTTGCAGCGGCAGAACGGGCCTCCCCAACCACGCTCTGATATGCGATGTTTCCACCGCTGTAATTCCAGCCTGCACATGTTGGACCCGACTTATAGAACAGAGAAAAGGCCATTAACGATTTTTTGATGATCCAGGGCAGGACAGAAGTACTCCCCTGTTGTACTTTGATGTCAGCCAGTGGCAAGCTCATGCGTGACACCTGCCGTTTGTTGAGGCCATTGAGGAGGGCCAACTTATTTGTCAGGTCGCCAGGACTACGGGATGAATAACGTCATTCCACTGCTTCATGTCCTGGAACAGATGCTGAAAAATCTGTCTGGGCAGGGGGCTGGAGATGTGGGACTACATTCTCGTGGCCACATGAGTCCGGTGGGGACTGAAATGGAGGAGGAGGAGGAGGAGGACATTGGAGCAGAAGCTTTGTCTGGTGAATTGAGTGTATTTTCTACCCTGGTGACAGAGAGGAGGAGCAGGAGCAGCTGGAGGAGTGGATGGAGGAGGCAGACGAGGCAGATGACTCCCAAGCTCCGTGGCAGTATAATAAGTGGAAAATGGAGCAGGGAGCCCCTCGGAGTCACTTGTGCAGATGTCCGCAGCATGCTTATTTGCCTGGCTAGTTGACAGCCGAATAGTCAGCATCCGGCAGAGGGATACTTCTGGCTCTCCACCTATTGGACCCTCGCTACCGGGTCCAAAATTGGGAGCCATTTCCCAGCTATTGAAGAGGGAAGGACAAACTCAAATACTATAGGGTAAATTTTCTCCGTATTCAGTTGGCGCTGCCTTGTGCGTGCATCGTCCCTCTCTGACAGGTCTGCCGGGGGGTTCCTCAGCGCTCACAGTACACTGCCGCGGCTGCTGGGGGAGGTGGGGGGGTAGAGCAGTACCAGCTCCATCTGCAGTAACCTAAGTTGGAGTCACTATGAGCAGCTTCCTTTCACCCGCCTAGTGGGAGGGCAGTCACCAGCAGCAGCAGCAGCAGGACATGGGCATTCCCTGAACAACAGTTGTGGCCTACTTGGACAGCACTCTGCCTCCCAGTTAGAAGATCGTGGACTACTGGGCATGCCAAAACTGGATGTGTGGCCGCAAACTTGCGATGTTTGCAGTGGGAATGCTGTCCTGCCCGGCCAGTTAGTGTGGCATCAGAGCGGGTGTCTGTGCGGGCGGGGGCCATCGTTACCCCAAGGAGAACCCGCTTGTCCACGGGAAATGTGAACGACTGTCACTTTGTCAAGATGAATCAGGCGTGGATCGGCCAGGATTTCACACACAATGCTTAGGCGTCAGTCTGGGTTCAAACTACCTGCCTCAGCACTATTCTGATGCGCACCGCCTGATTGCCACACATCTGCTGATAGTTTCCTCCCATCTGCCTACCAACGTCTTTACAAGGGGACTGGTATTGCCACCCACCTCAACACCTCTGTCCATAGTGCCACTCTATGTGCTCGATGCTGCTGCTGTTGCTGTTGCCGTGGACTCCACACTGTGTCATTGTGCACTCTGCGGCTGGTACTGTTTTGCCACTCCAGCATGTCCATTGTGCCCTCTCTGTCCCATGCTGTTGCTCCTGTCATCACCTCCACTCTCTGTCATTGTGCCACTGCCTGACCTCATGCTGCTGCCGCCGTGACCTCCGCTCTCAGTCATTGTGCCGCTCTGAGGCCTAATACTATTTTGCCACCTGCAGAATGTCATTGTGCCACGCTCTGACCTCATGCTGCTGCTGTGGCGCCTGTCGTGCCCTCCACACTGTGTTCATTGTGGCCACGTCTGACCTCATGCGGGTGCCGTGGCTGCTGCCGTGCCCTCCACACTGTGGCCTACTCCTGTTTTTGCCACCTCCAGATTGTCATTGTGCACTGTTGACCTCATGCTGATGATGTGGCGCTGCCGATGCCCTCCACACTGTGTATGTACCACTCTTTGGCCTACTCCTTTTTTGCCTGCTACTGTATTTGTCTTTGTGCCTCTGCCTGACCTCTTGCTGCTGCCACCGTGACCTCACACTGTGTCATTGTGCCACTATGCGGGCCTGGTACTGTTTGCTCTTCCAGAATTTCATTGTGCCACTGTCTGACCTCATGCTGCTGTGGCTGCCGCCGTCACCTCCACAGTCTGTCACTAATGTTGCCACCTGAGCTCTCAGTTTGTTTTTTTCAGCTTTTGGCTTGGGGGCCCCCATGACTTTATCAGGCTAGTTCCTGCTCAGTTTTGTTGGTCAGTTTTGCCCCCATAAGTGCCCAGGGCATTTTATAGTGAAGCGATTCAAGAGCGGCGGCAGTCTTGTGCGTGTCATACTAAACACAACATTGTATGAGACCAAAACCAAGCTCCCTCTGCATATTTAAGCATGGCACAACGTTCTAATAAGCACCCTGCAGGCTCTCTCGGGCAAGCCTGGAAATAGCTGTTTTTTAAAGTGGATTCGTGCCGAAGTAATTCGGACCGAAACGAATTTTGTCGGAAAATTCGGCGAAGTGACCGAATCGAATTTTTGAGAAATTCGCCCATCTCTAGCTGAGACCCTTTACAAATTAAACATTATATGCACTCAGTATTGGGTGCAGATAAAGTTTCCAAACCTTCCACTTTCGAACAGATCTGCAGGACAGGGACCTCCACCAGGGGACTGATTTCGGCTATTTATCAGATGCTGATATCTCCTGCTCAGGAGTCTCCAGCTCCACATGCATATATGTCTAAGTGGGAGAGTTTCTTGGAATCACCTCTGTCACAGGAGGAGTGGCACAGCATTTGGCATCAGGCTTCCAGGTCTTCTATGTCAATACAAAACAAAGAAAATCAATTCAAGCTGTTGATGTTTTGGTACCATACACCTGCTCTTTTGCACAGGTTGAACCCGTCCATCCCGGATGTATGTTGGAGGTGTGGGGAATCAGGGGCAGATGTTCCCCACCTGTTCTGGACCTGTTCTGGGATAATCTCATTTTGGAGGCAGGTTCAGTTCTTGGCCTTTTGAGGTTCTTCAAGTTTGGATCCCCCTTACGCCTCAGACCTATAGCTTAAATATTCCGTTTCCCTCACTGGGTCGTAAACTAGGTAGATTGTTTTTATACATATTAACGGCGGCCAAATGTCTGGTAGCTAAATATTGGAAGCAAACTTCCTCTTCCTCTAGAGAGGCTTTGTGTTCCCGCATCAAAGAAATAAGGGATTGGAAGGCTTGGGAATACTATTGTGCTCTCCATGACTTCCGATTCTGCATACTTTACATATGAGCCTACGTTGCAGGTCTATTTCATCTGGTAAATGTTATCTCCCTCTGTGTCTTGTCTTGTCTTACCCCCACATGTATTGTCTGTCTTCTGTTTCTTTTTAAAATGTGTATTAGCTATGTCAGTTTGCACTACCTTGGAATTTTTCTTTGAATATGTGATGTCTATATTCTGACAAGTACATAACATTATTTAACATGTTATTTGTCATTGCCTTTATATTTTATGAAAAAAATAATAAAATACAGTTAAACTAAAAAAAAAATTTTTTATTAGCGCCAAAATCCGTAAAAAGACAAATTTTTAACAGCAAAAGTGAGATAACATCAGTAGTGGAAAAATTAATGGATTTTAGCGCCAAAATACAAAAAAAAATTCGTAAAAAAAGTATTGTAGCACCAAAATCCATAAAAACACGTATTTTTACCGACAAAAGCGAGAAATTTGAGCGGCAGAATTCATAAAAAGTATTGTAGCGCCAAAATCCGTAAAAGAACGTATTTTTAGCAATAAAAACGAGACAACTTTATTTATGACAACAGTCGGGAAAAAATTTATTTTAGCGCCAAAATCCATAAAAAACCTATTATTAGTGGCAAAAGCGTGATAACTTTATTAGCGTCAATCTGTAAAAAGGATTTTAGCTCCAAAATCAGTAAAAAAAACTTATTTTTGGTGACAAAAGCGAGAGAACTTTCTTAGCGCCAATATCCGTAAAACGACTACAAGATTACATATAGCTGTAATAATGTGTTTTACATCCCCTTTTGAAGGGTGGAGTTAGTCAGTGGCTTAATTTATGCATATATTAAAAAACGGACCTGAAGACCAGCAAAAAACGTGCGTTAAAAAAGCGCCAAAAAATGCAAATCGGACCAAAAACAGCTGTTTTTTAAGCTTCTTTACACAGTTAACAGTTACACAGTGGACAGAAAACTCAGTTTTATGAACGTTTTTAGTATTTCGTTTTCAGGTCGTTTTTTGTCCACTGCAGTGTAGACAGATCCTTTACTTACAGACACACTGCTGCCTTCCTGTTTGTCCTGTTCTTCCTAAATAGTGTAAATCCCTGAGGGTTAAAGGGCTTGTCTCATCTCAAAGTTTCATAGGATGCATGAATGAAATAATGCTGCTTTGCTCTGTCACTTCCTGGTCAAGTGGTCTGTAATTAACATATGAGCTCCATGTATTTATAATTCTCTGTTTATTGCATTTATTAGTCTAGATTAGCTAAATTACCTTCTATCAGGACATGAGAAGCTGCTGAGCTAATGTAAACAGTAGAGTAATTACTTTCCTTTGTCTGAAAGATCAGATAACACACAAGCTATCACTGCTGGCCATGACCTGTGTGATGACATCACTCCCTGCTATCAGACAGAACAAACAGCAAGGGAGAAGGAATACATAGCTCAGTCACTTGGGAAGCTAGAAAGCCCTTAGAAGGTGATAAAATAATTTGTAGCTCCTTAACAAAAAAGATGAACAACGCAATGTATTTGGAAAACGTCTTCATTTAGTGTTCCCTACATGTTAAAAGCTATTCTTTGTAGTGAGACAACCCCTTCAACAGCCCAATCGTGCAAGGAGTCCAGCAACATCTCAGCAACACCAACCACCAGGGCTGTGGAGTCGGAGTCGGTGGCTATTTTGCAGGAGTCGGAGTCGTCATAAAATGGACCGACTCCGACTCCCAAAATATATAATAAGTTGGTCCAGTTAGTTCGATGCAAAGAGGGATTGGTTCCGGCCAGTGCTGCTGCTCCCATATCTTCAGCCTTATCACATGAGGAGTGTAATTGATGACATGGTGCAGGCAAAGCACTGCCCCAGGGGAAAAGATTTCGCTTCCATGGCAAACAGATTTCAGCAAAAATTTTCACCTGTTTTCAAAGAAGTAGAAGAGTTTAACCATTCATCAAAACTGACTGTGGCTGAGGCAATTCCTTTATACCCTGACATTGTTAGAGATGTTGCCCCTGTGGTCACAGCTTTGCCCCCAACCCAAGTTAGTGTAGAGAGGCCGTTCTCTAGCCTGGAAATAATGAGCTCAGATGCGAGATCATCTATGCAGGACCTGATGGAGGCAATACTATTTCTCAGAACAAATTCAGAGACTTCACAAATGTTCCTGCAGTGTTTTGCATATTTACAATTTTTTTGTGTCCTAAAGTCATGTCCAATAAATATATTTTACACTGACAAACAAAATGGTAACAATGGTTTGAACTTGTGACTTTCAGGCTCCATATCTCACCCTCCACTACAGCTTTGTACATGAGGGTACTGTAATTGCATATACAGTCATCTGACCCATATTATACATAAATTTGACATGCAAGTATTTAGCATCCGCTTAGTTACAATTTTGCTCCTAAAAATCAAAGTTTTAATTTTTATTATTGTGTTAGTATTTGGGAAATCCACCTTTTGGTTTTCAATACTGCCTGAATCCTTCTGGGCTCTGAATCGGATTCAAGCACATCTTGACCAAAATCTGATCCCAGGTCTCTTCTACACATTCCCAGTGTTGGTGCAGACTGGACTTGGATACAAATACAGCTTTTTCTTCAACTCTACCCACAAGTGTTCAAAAGATTAAAACATTGTTACCCTTTTGCTTGTGTCTGTTCTACCTAAATAGCTTGATTATTGTATCAGAAGGTGGTAAACAGCCTGATGTTACCATTTTACTACATTAAAGTTATCACTTAAACATGCGCGGTGTATGAGGGAGTCGGAGTCGGAGGTTTGGCCTGCCAAACCACATCAATCTATTCTCAAGAACTGGCACCTCAAGCTCCCCCATTGTGTTTCCTAGACTTCTGGCATTTGTGACCCTTTAAATTCCCTTCCAGTTTTACACTTTCAGTAGATGGCATGGGATCATATATTACATGTTCAGTAGATAGTATAAATACTCCTGCACCCCTTCTAGAATTCTCTCCCTCAACACAGCAGACCCCCATTTATTCTTCTCTTGTATGTCTTGTTTATTTGACCCCATTGTCTTAATTCTGTGTCTCTCTTCAATATACATTATCTTGTTAAAATATATATATATATATTATATTATATATATATATATATATATATATATATATATATATATATAGTAACACATACAGCGATACCAAGTACGCATACTCAGTGAACTTGTTTGTGGCAGTTGCCATTTGTAAAGGGGAAAGGGTAGTGTATGTGTATTTGTATTTTATTTTGTTTTTATGTGCATGTACGTCCATTTGCGAGAAGTCGCCTCCCGCTAGGACGTACATGTATGTCAGTAAGGGGATAATGAAAAGATAAATGATTGGGCTAAGAAAATTGTACATAAGTTATTTACATTTTTTTCTTTATACAGTAAAACAAACTATACCAATTTAGTATTGCTGGAATCATACTGACCCTTTGAATAAAGTAACATAATAAAGGAAATGTTCACATGTCCGATTTTCAGCGCTGAATCAGTGTGGAATCCATTCCTAAAATCCACCCCAGTAAGCACAGATTTTGGACTAGGATTTGGTACTGATTTCAGAGGCCAATTTTTAGCCTCCATGTATTATGTGACGATTCACACAGTGAGAATTTTCTTTCCCAGCTACACGGCTATACATTTTTGTCTCTCCTAAATTTAATAGCTGTGTTCAATGAGTTCACTTGTCATTTGTGCTCCACAATGCACTACACTGAAATTGAAAGCCTGTTGTATTTTGAAGCTTTTTGTAGTTGGTAGGAATAACGTAATGATTGTAGACTCCAGCTCGAAAACCGACTGAAAACCTTAGCCGTGGGGGAAAGCGCTTAGATTCAAATAGCCCACATAAGATACTTTCACACAATGCGGTTTTGGTGCTTTTTTTGTGTTGCAATACTAAGTGAAATTTCGGCGCCCATTTCGCCACGTATTTGCGCTCTAATACGGGCGAGATGTGCAACGAAATTACAGTAAACCGTAGTTCTCACAGAGAACTATGGATTACACCTCCTCTCCCCACTCGTATAATATGATCATATTGTATGCGCGGGGAGATAAGTGACATGTCAGTTATTCGCGGCGAATATGCGCCACAGAAGTACGCGCCTATTAGCGCGAGCTCCCGAAAGACACGATGTATTGCGGCGCGTACTGTACGCGTTGCAGTACATCGTGTGAACATACCCAAAAGCTCCTTTCAATATCTTTAAGTTGTTTGGAAAAGTGTTGCATGTGAGTAATTATTGTGCTTCTGTTTTATAAACACAATTTATTACTTGCAACAATTTTCCAAACAATTTAGGAAATTTGTATGGAGCATGCTGTTAATAAAGGCAGTTTAATTGCAGTGCGGTACCTCAACAGAAAAAAATGCACTAAAACCGCACCACGTGGAAGCACCCTTAGGCTGCTCAGCTGAGTATGCATGTGTTATATTTGGAGAATGGAACAATATGCTGGTAAACTCTTCAATCCAGCCAATGTAGATCTAAAGTGTATCTGCTCATTCAGTTTGGAGGAGACAATGAAAAAGTTGAAGACTAAAATATCTTGTCGGGTATTCAAATGACGGTACAGGGTGGGCCATTTATATGGATACACCTAAATAAAATGGGAATGGTTGGTGATATCAACTTCCTGTTTGTGGCGCATTAGTATTTGGCAGAGGGAAAACTTTTCAAGATGGGTTAATAAAAGCAATTGAATTGATTCAAGTGGAAAATCCATGTAATTGATGTCGATCATCTTTTCTAAATAATCACTTTGGGCCTTTTTAAAAGGGAATGTGTCATCAAAAAATGACTTATTGATTAACTCACATTTTTATGTTAAACACATTTTTTAGGAATTTTTGGTTATGTTTTTTTTTAATTTTCCAGATCACTTTCAGTATTTTTTTTTTTATATAATTCTTAAGTCCTGCAGTTTTCACTTTGGCCACTAAGCCTAATAACAGTCTGACACTTCCTGTTCTGTTTAGAGAGCTTTTCAGCAGTGTGCACATTATCCGTAAAAGCAGGGTCAAGCTGAAAGGAGAGACCATTGTGTACAGATAACCCAGAATCCACCAGTCACAAGAGGAGATGTCACAGATCCCCCCCTCCCCTCCCTTCACAGTGAAAACTATCCTATAGACGTCTATGGGACAGAAACTGTCTTAAGAATCCTATGGGCATGAAGCTGCTGTAAAGTCTCTCTCTGACTGCTGTTAAAGCAGTGCAAACAAGAATGTCTTCCCCACAATCATATATAGACGGCCGAATAGAGAAATCTACAATCGGGAAATAGAAACGACTGAGAGGAAAAGCATATGGATCAGGGTCTTGATTTAATAAGTTAAAAAAAAAAAATTGCGACATATTCCCTTTAAGGGTTAAAACAGTCTTATCACTAGTATCACCGCCCACCGATTGTGGGAGAAACCTAAAAATTGATAGTAGCAAAGTGAAAATGCCGTCCAAAATCCAACGGCATTTTCACATCACTGGACCGCACTGCCGTGTTTTTGCGCAAAAGCTGTCGGTCGGATTTCAGATTCCCAGAGGCCCAGTACATTGGGGGAATCTAACGTTGGTCCGGCAGAATATATGTTCTATATTTCGGCGGACGGTTTTCGTTTTAGGGAAACCTCAATAAAAAAAATCCATGCTGTGTAGACTACAGCACAGATTTTCTATTGAGGGCTACATAGCGCTGGGTATGGTTGGTTTTTTCAGCGGATTCAGTATTTTGAATCTGCTGAAAAATCAACCATACCCAGCTCTGTGTAGACCTAACTTTTCTCAAATACATATTATAAGCAGATGAGAGGATTTCCCTCTGTAATACAGAGGTAAAGATTTTACTTTCCTTTTGTCAGAGGGAAGTCCAAATCTGTTGGAATTCTTCTAATCTGGGAGCTACAAACTATCCAACTTTTCTGTGGGAGCTGATTCTATAAAGCATCTGTATGTTAAAAGAAGGCATATCCCTAGCTCTAGCCAGGATGTAGGTGATTTACTTTTTCCTGTTTCATAAGTACAAATAAAAGTGAATCGCAAACCAGGTGAATTAACTATTGCATCCCAATTGGCAGCAAACACAAATTCTTGTGTTTTATGCAGTCCAGCTAAGGGGGGATACAGCTGCTTGTCAAGTGTTAATCTGAGCCAAACTGCAGCCTCACTGAAAACATGAATAGTAGGTGTTACCTCTGTTGCATTCCGCCTCTTCCTCCTCCTCCATAATTCCTCAGGAATCCTTAGTACCAGGGGCGTAGCTAAAGACTCATGGGCCCGGGTGCAAAACTTCAGCTCGTGGCCCCCCTAAACTTTATTTGTTTTGTTCCCTACACATGAAGTGTATATGAACATGAGATGGAGCAAACATAGTCCAAAAGAGACATTTATCCTATAGTCCTCTATAGCTTCACTGTGATATGTGTTAGGATACCATTTTCACAGTATCCCTACAGATACATGCATTGTAGTCCTAAAACATAGTATGAATGGGGCCTTAGGGTATGTCCACACTGCATTGGACAAAAAACAGCCTGAAAGCGGCCGTTTTTTCTCTGATGCAGGACCGCGGTTTTTTTTCACGCTTTGTGCAACAACCGCGGTCGCTTCTCATTTTCCTGACATCGCCCATAAAATTATATTGTATGGGAAGATGGCAAGAAATGGAGAAGTGCCGGCGTATTATACAACATGCTGTATAATACGCCGCTGCCGAAAGACGGGCAGAGAAAAGACGAGCTGTGTAGACTGCAGCTCGTCTTTTCTATTGCCATCAATGGGACCACAGGAACGATCGTATCTTCAGCGCTTTTACAAAATGAAAAGCGCCGAAGATATGATCGTTTTCATGTGCACTGACATAGCCTTATACATAACGCACACAACTGTATATTACATAATAAAATAAACATATATATATATATACACACACACACTACTATACATCATATAGCACATATACAAAATTAAACATACAGTGTATACAGTCACACCAACACACATGGAGATTTACTTAAATGCACACATACACACACTACAGTTATACAGTGACACCCTGGACACACAGTTTACATATATTCACATTTGCAGACACTGTACCCTGAAGCTCTGCCTTGGTCTTCAGGTCTCCTGTAGGTGATGGCAGGATTTGAGGTGGGGGCCGTTTTTCACTGAAGCTACAGAGGTCATGAACTCTCCTGAGTCAGACCTCTGAAAGGAAGCAGCGACCTTATCAGCCTTGTGCTGATATGTTACAGCCCTCAGAGCTCCATCACTCGCACGGTGCTAGACGTCAGCAGCTCCTAGCTGGAGCTACTGACGTTACTCTGCAGGGCCACTGAATCATCCCCCCCCCCCCCTCCTGTGTGCTGCCTCAAGCACTGCCGCCGGGAGATGAGACAACTGTCCGGCCGAGGCAGCTAAGTGTGAAGTACACATTTGTATTTCCCTCCAAAGTGCCGCCCCCTCCTTCCTGCCGGCTGTGCGGCCGAGAGGAGGCAGCAGCGCGATGCTCTCACCTTATAGCGCCGCTGTCTTCAGTGGACTAAGTGGCCGGTATCAGTGTATACCAGCCGCTTAGCTTCAGTCAGATCGCTGCATAGCTGGCTATATGTGAGCCAGGGATGCAGCGTGTGGTGAAGGGGACCTGCGGGGACCCCCTGGCTCAGGGGTCCGGTTGCAACTGTGACCACTGCGACCCCTGTAGCTACGCCACTGCTTTGTACCATGCAGCTAATTTGACACCCAGTATTAAGATAGCATTGATCACCCCCTATGTTCACATGCTGTAGGCTACCCATTTCACAGTGGACTCTACCAGTTTAGAAGCCAGTCCAGAGACAACACTGCGGAAAGAGGGTATTTGTGACTTCCAGCACCGCAACTGCGCTAGGAACAAAGCTGTATTTAACCGCTCCGTTCCTAGAGCAGTCTCTGTAAGTGCCGGGAAGTGGAGGAAACCTCCGGTCCCCAGCACGTAATTGTGCATAATTAAAGAGCATTCTCCTGCTCCATTGGGTGATCGGGAGTCCCGGTGACTCAATGCAGCCCGGGTAATGTCTGTAAAGTCAGCCCTAGGGGCCTAGTGTGGCCCCATGGCTGTTTGTATAGGGCATACTGTGTCAGTATGAAACAGATTGTAATGTATTAGCATACATGAATGTGTTAATACATTAATAAGTGTAAAAAAAAAAGTGTTTGGATGTACCTGTATGTCTTAGCGGAAAGTCACTTCCCGCAAATGGACTTACTGGTGCCTCCTTGGACATCGTGCGGGCTTTCCAGTGTATATTAAAGCTAGCCCCATGCTGCATCGCCTGCGGCTGGAGTGATTAATGCCATTAACCATTGATCGCGGCAGCTAAGGGAAAGAGAGAGGTTGCTCCCTCTGTCCCCATTGGAGCGGTCGTGATGCTGGCTCTGATGGCTTTTCTCACAGCCCAGAAGCCTAAGGCTATGTTCACACGTCTTATTCACAGCGTAATTGCAGGACGGATTTCGCCCGCAATTACGCCGTGTGCTCGGGGGCGGGGGTGGCAGTTCGCCGGCACCATAGACATGCATTATCCACGGCACATATACCGCCGTGATAATTGACATTTCACTTTCTCCCCGTTCACCATATTTCGCGAGCGGGGAGAGGAGATGGAATCCATAGTTCTCTATGAGAACTGTGGATTACCGTAATGACTGGGACGGATTTCACCCGTAATTCGCGCAATGCGGCGCAAAATACGGGCTGAAATCCTTCCCAAAATAAGCCATGTGAACATAGCCTAACAAAGGCTTCAGGATGGTCTGTGACGTCACTATGCCTGGCCTCGCCCTGTGGCATAGTGATTGACAGTTGCCACGGAGAGTAATACACAACAGTACGGTTATGTACTGCTCTCCATTGTAACAATGATCTGAAGATCACAGACAAGTTTCCTATGGGGAAAAGTAAAAAAGTACAGAAAAAGTTAAAAAGTAAAACCTAAAAAATAAACACGTACACTGCCCTTTTTCCCTTTACAAACCCCAAACCCCCCACTCCCCCCACCCCACAAAAAAAAAAAGTAAGCCTATTTGGTACCATTGCGTGCCTAACGACCTACCCTATAAATCTGTTTTGTTATGTAATCCGCGCAGTGACTACCTTTTAAAAAAATAAATAAAATAAAGTCAAGGAATTTTGATTTTTGTTCAATCCACAGCACATAAAATGGATTAAAAAGTAATCAAAAACTCCTATAAATGCCAAAGTAGTGCCAAAAGTCAGTTCATCCTGCAAAAATGTATGCCCACACACATCTGTATGTAGAAAAATAAAAAAGTTAGGGCTATCAGAAGACAGCAATGCATAAATATTGTTTATACAATAAAACACTCATTCACCCCGACTTCCAAAAAACAGATTTAAAAATTATCAGAAAGCTTTGTCCCCCCCAAAAAATTATACCAATAAAAACGTCAACTCACCCGACAAACAACAAGGCACTACACGGCTCTATACACAGAAAAATACGTGTTATGACTCTCAGCCTATGACTCTGTATGTTCTCCCTTTTGAATAAGTGTTTTTATTATGTAAATGCAGTAAAACATTAAAAAAGAAAACAAATTGGGTATCACTGTAATCATATCAACCTGCTAAGTAAAGCTAGCATGTCACTTATACCGCACACTGACTGCTGTAAAAAAAACACTACCAATATTGCTGTATTTTGAAGTTATAGTTGCAAACTGACGACATACAAACACATTTTTTTTTACAAACGCATTTTTGTTGTGTAAAAGACCTGCATAGTAAAGTTATCCTGTCATTAACCCCTTAAAGGGGTTGTGTGAGAAATCCCAAAAAAATAAGAACCAATAGTGCAGTAATAGTAAAGATCAGCGGTAACTATCTGTCACAATCCAGTGTGTGACTTTCAAACGCTGTTATTTTGCATGCTATTGCCATGTGGGCTCTTTCTCCTCACAGGGGTAGTAGGCAGAGCCACGGTTGCCAGACATACTGTTTGAAAGCTTCATGTCCCACAACAGCCGCTTCCTACCAGCTGAGCTATAGATTCTATGAGAAAAATAAAAACATAAATATATATTATTTTTATAATATATATATATATATATATATACTTAATATAAAATTATATATATATATAATATATATAATAGTGTGTTCTGCCCTCAGTCTCCTTTCTACTCTGCAGAGCTGTTCCTCATACTACAAGTCTGTCAGTTCAGCTCAGTGATGCCAGTCAGCATAACCAAGAAGTAACTCTCAGAGCCTGTTCTACTTCCTGTAGGACAGGTTTCTGCTGAGAAAGGACCTCGGTGGCCATTTTTTTATTCTCTAATCATTATCCCCTAGACAAAGCAAGCAGACTTTTCTAATTAGTTATTTAGGATTTTTTTTCATTATGACATGAAGTAAAATTTTCTTCTTTTCCCGGAGAACCCCCCTTTACCCCCCCTTAAACAAACCTTAGACGTATCCTTTGGGGTCCAGGTCGTTTTGGGGGTTAAAGGGCCCCCTGGCCCATATGGATCGTCCTGATGATCGCGGGGAATTCTTAAAGCAGAGTTCGCCCTCCTCGACCCGGCGCGGGGTTTTAGTGAATTTTCCAGGGGAATTTCCCGCACCGTCGGCCCCAAAACCCGGATCGCTCCGGGAGGGGGGGGGGGGGGTTCCCCCCCTTTTAATTATTCGCGCCCGATCGGGGTCGCAAAAACCTTAAGGGGAGACGAGGAGGAGACCCGCCCCTCCTGGTCTCGCCGGGCCCCCACCCCGCACCCGGGGATCGGGCGACCCTTTTTGCAGCCCCTCCCCTTTTCGGGAACAGACAAAACGGAAAGGGCAGAGAATGCTTTCTGGGTTGTCTGGGGACTTTCCCCGACCCCCCCGGCCGTCCCCTGGGGGGAAATAAACCGGGCATCGTGGGGACATTTTCCCATGGGGAAACCAGTCCATTGCAACAAAGTTATGCATTTGATTCCTTTTGGAATGAGGGGTTCAAAAAGATCTCTATTAAAATCCCCTAGGGGGAAAAAAAGTTAAAAAAAAAAATGTGAAAAAAGTGAAAAAAAAATTTTAAAAAAAAGTGAAAAAAAAATTTAAAACAAAAACCCGAAAAATAAAATAAAAATACTTTACACCGCCCTTTTCCCCTTTCCCAAAGGGCCAATGCCCCAAAAAAGATCAAAAAAAAATTAAATCCCCATATTGGTATCGCCCCCCGTGCTTACCCTGCCCTATAAATCTGCCCATTTTAAATTTTTCCCCCGTACGGGGCCCCCGTAAAAAAAAAACCAAAAAAACTATCACAAAATTTTTAAAGTTTATTGTTCTTTCCCGCAGCACATAAAAAGGGAAATTTAAAAAGCGTCAAAAACCCCAAAAAAAAACCCCAAAAGGGTTTTTTAAAATTTTAAAACGTCAGTTACCCCGCAAAAAAAAAAAGTCCTTCTACAGCTCTTTTATACGGAAAAAAAAAAAATTTGTATGCTCCTCAAAATTTTTGCGATGCAAAAAATATTTTTTTACACATTTAAAAACACTTTTTTTTTTTTTTTTTAAAGTGCTTCAAAAAAAAAACTATATAAATAGGGTACCCCATAATCTTAGCGCCCCAAAGATTTAAAGCAAACCCTTTTTCCACGGTTACTGATGGTAAAACCCTTTTTTTAAAATAAAAAAAAAAAACACAAATTAGGATTGAAAGAAATTTTTTTCACCCTTTGGCCCCCAAAAAAAATTTGGGTTTTAAAAGCGTTTTAAAAAAGGCCTTTTTCCCCCAAAAAATGATACTAAAAAAAACGTAAAACTCTTCTCGAAAAAAAAACCTAAAAGCTCCCAAGCCCAAAAAAATTTTTAAAAGTTTTGGCTTCAAAATTTTGGCGATGAAAAAAAACGTTTTTTTCCCTGGTTGAATAAAAAAGTTTTTTTTATTTTAAAAAGCAGTAAAAAACATAAAAAAATATAAAATTTGGGGGTATCGGTTTTAACGTTTTGACCTCCCTAAATTTTAAAGCTACCATGCCCATATATCCCGTACAGTAAACCGCATAAAAATAAAAAAAAAAAAAACACTACCAAGTTTGCTTTTTTTTTGTTAAAACATCTCAAAAAAAACCTTAATACCTAATAGCATCATATGCCCCCCATAATGGTCCCAATAAAAAACTTCAACCATCCCGCAAAAAAACAAACCCATTTCAAAGCTCTGCACACAGCAAAATAAAAAAGTTTTGGCTGTCAGAATAGGACAAAAAATAAAAACGCAATTTTTTTAGACGTATTTTTTATGTTGTAAAAGAAAAAAAAAAAACAGGAAAAAAAAACTATATAAAATCTATATTTAATTTTTAATTGTTTCCCACCCCCATTGGGAAGTTTTCACCTCATTTTAATGTTTCGGGAATTTCTGTAAAAAATTTAAACTCAAAAAACTTTTGGGGGAACTGCGTTTTTTTTCCCCCCCCTTTTTATTGCCCAAGCTAAAAAAAAAAAAAATATGGGGAAAACCTTTTGCATCCAAAAATTTCCCATACACCCCTAGATGAGTTTCCCCGATTCCGGTGTTGAAATTTCCCCCAAGGGGCGACTTTTGGAAAAGGGTTTTGCCCCGTTCCCGCTACTTGGGGGGGTTTTCAAATTGCGACATGGCCCCACCAAAATCTTTGGGTTTCCCAAAAACCAAATTGCGCCCCCCTCCTTTACGCCCCTGCAATGCCCCCCAAAACAGCGTTTACCCCCCACATGTAGGGGTTTTCCGAATTGGAAGAAAATTCTTCTTAAAAAAAGTTTTTGGGTTCTTTTTTTCCCGGATTCCTTTTATATATGAAACATTTTTTTTAAAAATTTAAAAATTTCAGGGTTATTGAAACAAAAAATTTTTTTTTTAATTTTTACAAACCTTTGCCCAAAAAAAAATTTGTGAATCACCCGTGGGGTTTATATACTCAATGCACCCCTTTGGGGGTTTACATTAAGGGGGGGTAGTTTCCATTTGCGGGGCAAATTTTTTTGGGGTTTTATTAAGTTTTTGAAACCTTTTTGGGTGTCCCCCCAAAACCCGAAATGGCGCCCAAATAAAATCGTTTTTGGAAAAAAGAGACCCCAGGTATAGTTTTTTGCTCCTCCTATTCTGGGGTTATGGGGTGAGCCAAATTTAAAGCACTAGGGCCCCAAAATGGGTTTTCTCCCAAAAAAGGCAGACCTGGGGGGGAATTGATATTACGTTTGGGATTTTTAAATGGTTAAATTTACCCGGGATTCCAGTGAATATTGGAAAATATTTAAAATCTGCCAAAAAAAATGAAATTTTGAAATTTTTTCCCCCCACTTTGCTTTTATTTTTTGTGAAATATCTGAAGGGTTATCAAACTTCCTAAATTGTGTTTTAAATAAGGTTTTAAAGGGGGCTTTGTTTCTCAGTGGCCATTTAATTATGGGGTTTTTCTAACATGCAGGCCCCTCAAAAAGCCACCCTTGAAATGGGTTTGGGCCCTTAAAAAAGTTTTATTGCAAATTTCTTGAAAAAAGTGAGAAATTACTATAAATTTTCAAACCCTTTTAATTTTTGTTAAAAAAAAAAAAAAATATTTTTAAAAAAGATGCCCCAAACCCAAGGGGCATTTTTGGTAGGGGTGCTTTTTAAAACTATTTTGTGGGGGAATTTAATTTTTCTGTCTTGCACGCAAAAAAATTTTGCAACTTTTTAAAATCGCAAATTTTTTTAAAATTTTTTGAAATTTTGATTTTTTTCACAAACAAAAAAGGATTGTTTTGGATACAAATTTTTTACTTTTTCTTAAAAGCACAATTTTGTCAGAGAAAACAATCTCTGAAACATTTTGAATTTGGTAAAAAATGTCAAAAAATTTACTTCAACATAAATTGACAATGTCAGATTCAAAAAATTGGGTGTCAGGGAAAGGCCCAAAAAGGTGGGGGCCTTAAAGGGGTTTAAAGGGCACAGCCCGTTTTGAAATTCCCCAACAGAGGGCCCCTTTTTTTAAATCCCGACCCTTTTTGCCACTTTGTGTGAAAATTTAAAAATTTTTACTTCTTTCCCTTTTCCCATGTGATTCAGAATTTTCTCGTGACTCGTTGTGCTTGATGTTAGTAAGACATTTTGGTCCATACAATCCTTGTTTAATTGTAAAAAATTAAAATGGAAAATTTTTCCAAATTTTGATAGTTAAAAAATTTGTGTGCAAGGCAGTTATTTCAGACAAGTTTATAACTAGTGTCTATCTTATGTCTACTGTAGGCTAACATTTTTTTAACGGTCTTTTTATTTATTCTATTTATTTTACATCATGATTGGGCTTTAGTAGTCATTCTTCAAATTTTCAAGAGAATTTGCAACATTGATATTTTTAAAGACCAGTCCAGTTCTGATGTGGTCTTTAGGGACCTGTATGTATGTTATGTGGGGTCGCCCTTTTCGGGGCGGGTTCTCTGCAGTGGGACAATAATAGGTGCCTCATTAGGGATCCGGATAGGTCAGGCCCTTCATTGTTCTATATGTGTGTAGGTGTTATTTGTCCTTCACCATTATGGTTTATTTTGTGATTGTGTCGTATATTACCTGGATAGGTTTTTAAAAATTATTGATTAAAAGTTATATTTTAGAGGAATTGTTCTTTTTGGATATTACCTGTATGTTACCCCCATAAATGACTCCATCTGAGAAACTAGACCCCTTTAAAGTATTCAGAACCGCATTCAGAAAGTTTATTAACCTAATGAAACATTAAATGTGAGAACTTGCAAGTTCTCAACTGAGCATCAAGCACCTACCGGACTCTGGGGTCTAATTTTCAATACGATTTTGAGGCACCATTGCAGGTTTGCGGACACCCTAATGTGCTAAAACTTAATAAACTCCCCTAAAAAAGACCCTGTATAAAAAAAAAAAAAAAAAATTCCAACAATCTGCAGTTTTAGCTGAAAATGTTTAATTTTTACAAGGAATCCAGGAAATAAAAGCACCCCAAATTTTGTTACGCAGTTTCTTCCAAGTATCCTTCGAGCAGCATCCTATATATGGGTGTAAACTGCTGTTTGGGCGCATGGCAGGGTGTACAAGGGAGGTAGTGCGATTTGGCTTTTGGAACGCAGATTTTGGTGGGTGCCATGTTGCATTTACAACCCCCAAAGTACCAGGACAGGTGAAATCTTCCAAAAGTCACCCCATCGGTAAAATTGCAATTATATCAATTTTATGTAGTTTTTTTATGTTTTATAACTTTTACGCAATAGAAATACGTTCATAAAAAATTGCTTTTTATGTTGTCCTATTCTGACAGCAGTACCTTATTTTTCTCTATATGGAGCGGATTATGAGCTTTTTTTTGCGGGATGAGTTGACATTTTGATTGGTACCAATATAGTGTTCATATGAAGCTTTGATAACTTTTTATTAAGGTTTTTGTGAGGGGTCATTACATGTCAAGTGAACCAATGATTTTTACTTCTATATTTTTTAATTCTTTTGAGATTATTTAGTAGTAGTGTGTCATAGAATACAAAATGTGAAGTAAAAAAAATTCTAGATTTTTTAAATTATTTTTAATTGGTTTTCAAAGTTCGAAAAAAAGTGTGAATTTCAGTGTTGCCTGCCTTCACATTTCTCCTCATAACTCAGGATAGAAAAAAGATAAACTAAACACCATTCTACTCAGGACTGTACAGGCTTTCACTAGATATGTCACATGAGTATATTTGTTAATATTTTACGCATGCGAATGCAAACGCAAAATTTTAAAACACATTTCGGAAAAAAAACATTTAATTTAAAAATTTCCAAAAATTGACATGTTCCTGCTATGCTCCTAGCCACATCTGTACCAAAATTCAAGTTGGGATCGCTATGGGATCATATTTAAAAATATAACTATTTCAGTGTCAATTCGAAAATCTTGAATTCAGATCTGTTCAGCTTGTGGTCTAAAAGTGTGGGGTCTATATATTAGCAAGTAATCCATGATTTTTAGATATTACTGTATTTTATTATTTTACAGCTTAGAAGCAGGAGAGGACATAGGAGGAAGCTTTGTTAGGGCTCAACCTGAGAATGAACAGAGGTATACAGTGAAAGCAGAGAAGATGACAGGCCAGCAGATCTGTCAGTCATGTGAAGTTTCTGCCCACCACAGAGTCAGGAAGTAAGGGTATGTTCACACAACGTCTTGTGTCCGTGTGAACATCCGTTTTTGTGATGCATGTCTGGGTCTGTCTGAACGGACCCAGACACGCATCTAACAATTAGCAGTGTGTTTATCACTGCCGGCAATGAGAAACACGCAGTTACGTTCACACGAGCGATCGCTGATGCGTATTTGCATCGCGTCTGTCCGATGCGTCTTTCATATGCGCTCCAAGAAATGACATGTCCATGCTTGGCGCATCCGAAAAACGCATTGGACAGATGCGATGCAAATACACATCGGCGATCGCTCATGTGAAACTCACACAAACATAAAATCAGATGATTCAAAGCTTAAAAAAATAGAACAGTTTGAGGTCCCAAATTGAATCCCTGTACAAATACAACCAAGAACGCAAGTAATGCACATGCTTTTTTTCACAATTTTAAAACATACGTTTTTTTCACAATTGCACATCAAAATTTTGAATTTGATTTATCCAAAACAAAATATAAAGAAACATAGTCTTGTGACTTATCAAATGAAAGGCGGTACTGTTCTGAAAAAAGGATACCTCTCCCACCTCTTTATCTTAATTCTATCCCGAAATATGATAAAAAATGTAAAGTCATACCAGGCCAAAATTTGTGCGTTTTCAAAAGTTTAGAAGTCTGTAAAAAATTAACTGGTGAAGTAAAAAATTCAAAACTTTTAATTTCTAATTAACTAAAGTTGTACTTCATAAAAAAATAAAAAATAAAAAAAATCTAAAGACATCAGGTTAAAAAAATGTTATATTTGGATCACTTGATATGGAATGACCCTGAGGCGTTTTGAACAAAATAAAGCAATCCTGGTAGTGTTTTAATTTTTATTTTTTACAGCAGTCACCATGCGGTATAAATGACATGTCAGCAGGTAGATACAATTACAGCGATACTCAATTTGTATTTTTTGTATGCTTTACTGCTTTTACACAATAAAAACACTTTTATTCAAAAAGGAAAACACATAGCCTGAAAGCCGCAAGTTCTCTTATTTTTCTGTGTACAGAGATATGTAGGGGCTTATTTTTTGTGGGATGAGTTGACTTTTTTTTTTTTTTTTATTGGTTTCATATTTGAGGGTGACAAGTAGTGTTGAGCGATTATTATCGACAAAGTTGAAATCGGCACAGTTTTTATGTTGTTCGAAATTTTTAGATCATGCGATAATTTAGGTTAAAATCTGTGCATCATTATTAATATCGTGACCATTTTCGGCGCTTCTGTGCTTTTTTTTGCGACAAGCAAAAATCAGCTCTACAGAACTAGAGCAGCGGTGAGATGTGTGTGCAATGTTATGTACTGGGAATTCCGCCCGTGTGTTCATGGTTGCGATTGGCTGGAAAATCAAATGACCTCGATTTAACATATGAACAGCCCTTCTGTTCATGATCAGTTGTATTCTCAGCAGTTCATAGCAGCTAGGACGTGCGCTTGTGTGTTCAAACAATCTCAAGCGAAAAATTATTTCTATTTCTTCACAGAGAATCGTAATATGTTAGCTGTGATCCTTACAACTTAGTTAGATCAGAGAATTGGATTATATGTAGTTTAGGTAGAGAATTTTAAAGGAGCATCACCACTTGTAAAGTCACGGGGGGGGGGGGCACCTACAGTGGGAGGCGGAGGGGGCACCGCGGGCGGAACACAGAAATGCTTTATAAGAATACTGGACTGATAGTTCACAAAGATTAGTGTAGACATTGCATGCTGTAGCTTTATTATTAACAGTTTTCTATTGAATTATTTCCTGGTTTATTGGGCAGCCTGAATTGATATTAGGATTAACATCTTTTCTAGTATCTGCAGGTCTCTTTTGTTGGTGCAACACTCCACTTTTATGATCAGTAAACATTTCAGTTTGATGTGTGTTTTCATTTTGCCCATTCCAGCTTTGTTGATATAGCCACCTTGGCAAGTTAAAGATTAGAATACCTAGAATTTTGTCTGTCCAGCACAGGTTGGATAGTGGTCAAAAACTACCTTTTTATTATACCGAATACATTTCAGATACGTGTTTTTTTACTTTGGCGCACTATCGTGTGTTGTTTAGATCTAATTTTGCAGTTATTTAATGTGGAATACAGAAATTCTGTAGTCACCAAAGGTGAATGGAATGGTGCACAAATTAACTTTTAATATTCCGTACTACATTTCAGACAGGTGTTTTTTTCACTTATTGGTCCGTCAAGCTTTGTTGATAGATAAACTTTGCAGGTAAATTGAATCCAGCAATTTTGTTTTGATTTGAGGGATTTGAGAATAGCTGTGATTTGCCCGTCTTTTAATAAGAGGACTTTCCAAAAAACTTTCCTACACTTCTCAAATTTTTTATATTTCTGAACATGGAGCAAATTCAGGGGGTTATGCGAGCAAAGAGGTGGGTAGGACATGGAGCGGTAGAGGTTTCGAGAGAAGGTGCTCCTTCAGTGCTGGCGACATCAGCCATGCACAGCGGATACGTCTGTTGCAGGACGTCTGGCTGTCATCGCTGGGTCAGGGCCCTTGTGATCTCAGTAACGAACAGCGTCGCCAATCTGTCCTTCCAGTGGTTTAATGCAACCTGCATCCGCAGTCTTACCTCCTCGTTCCTCCCAGTCACGGCCACAAAATGTGTCATCAGCATACGTCCAACATGAAGCAGCCCAAATGTCAACGCGTTGTGTACCCAACCACTGTGGATAATACTTTTCTGTAGGACTCTCTTTGATGAACAGATGCGGTAGGGGTCAGAGGCATTGTTAAAGATCAAGAGGCCAAAAGAGGATGATTTTTGTTGCTCTGACGCACCAGTTAATGATGCTATCCAGAGGGAGGTGAGGAAGCCGGTCAATCGCGCAAAATCCCTGGTGCGGTCGGCAACGCCTTGCAGTGCCCCATGCTTATAGACCGCAGCTTCTGGATGCAGGAAAAAAGTCAGGACGACCAAGTCACCTTGTTGATGATGATGATGATGACGACAATTGCGGATCCATCCTGGTCTTTTCCGCGAATTTGCTTGGCGTGCCGCTTCATAGGGACGAGGAGGAAGACGAGATGGTAGTATAGTGTTCATTCGGTCCCGACCACAAAAAAGGGACGAGGCCGCGGTCGCCAGAAGTCGCTGATATGATTCCGCCAGCCAGGTCAGGGCAAAACCACGCTTCCTCTCTTTATCGCCGTCAAAAAGGTCCCAGGACTATCACGCCTGGGCCTTCTCTTGAGCAAGCCTTGATTCACCCAGCAGATGTCAATATGCCGCCTTTGTCGTAAAGCATATATGTAGAGGCAAGAATCCTTTAGGTGATTACCACACAAACATGACTAGTCACATGACAGCCGAATGCCTCAATGAGTAGAAATGGAGGCAAAAACTTGGCAAAAAAGGCCAGACCGATGCCGGGGCCTCCAACCTCTTGTCACACCTCTGTCTCCGCCTCCTCCTCCGCCAACACCAAGCGTTCCTCATTTGCCATGTCCTCTCGGAGTCATGATCTGGATCAGCCTACCGCTTCAGCCTCACCGTTCGCCCTGAGTAGTACCACCGCACCACCAGAGACCCATCCTACCCCTCTCCTTCCGCCAGTTTGCACGACCTGCACGCTCGTACAGCGACCAGTCTAGCAGCAAATAGCCTTCCTGTCTCTCCAGGTTTGGGAGCAGAAGAAAACACTTTAACCCAAACCATCCTAAAGCAAAAAAAGACTGAATTGTCGCATTTGCCAGGTTTGGGACATGGAAATGTTGCCTTTCCGTTGGTGGACAACAGACTGGGTTCCGCCACGTCACATGGCCCTTGCCTGCCCCCAATACCAGATGCCGAGCAGCATTTCTTTGCCAGAAATGCCGTCCCTGCACTGGCCATCCAGTGTCATCTAAAATTTCAAGCTCGTTGTCTGCGCATCGGTGGCCGAAAAAGTCCATCTGTCCACGACACATGGACTAGTAAGCACGGCCAGGCCGATATTTCTCTGTGACAGCTCACTGGGTGCTGCGCTGGGCGTGGATGTCTCTCGGGGTGACGGTGGCCTCTCAGGCTCGGCGCACGCTCTTCAAAAACCGAGGGATGGTGCAGGGTATCTTTCCCCCCAATCGTACTATGTTGATTAACGATTGTGGGCCTGTTAATTTGCTTTCTCTTCTGGTTATCGAATTTCTCTTTCTTGGTGTCATCAAGTGCCCAGAGAACAGGCCGTGTTGAAATTAATTGTCTTGGACGACCGTCCAACACAAGGTCGGAGGCCTGGAGCTGTGGATCGGCTCTACCGCAACAGAGACGAGCGCTGGCATGGGTGCAAGAACCTTGTTGCCAGGCAAGGTGGGTGAGCTATAACGGCTGCGAATCTGCTGGCCCCCCTTTAGATCCGGTAGGCTAGGAGCAACATCCCTTGCCTGGCACATGTCATGAAACCTTGTTGTCTAGAAATTTCTAAAGAGCTACCGGGTCTGGGCTGCCTGCTGAGGAAGCTCGAAGGTCTAAGTTCGGCACTTCCCGCCGGTTCGCACACTGCTTTGTTACCGCCTGGCTGCGTTGAGCAGCGTCAGCTCGGGCTCCCCGTCAACTGTCACATTATTGACGTTGGCAAAACACGCTGTATTCACTACCCTCCACATGCTCCAGCGATTGTCGGACAGCAGCGGCAATGCCCGCAATATGATTAAATACCGCAGTACGAAGTGACTCATGGCCTGACAAGCAGCGGTGCGGACCTCGGGCGGTGTTGAGCCACGTGGAGTGGAAGGCAATGTGAAAGAGCTCTGGCACATCCTGCCAGTTTGAAGAAGGCCCAACAAATGGTCAGTGGTGGGACGATGCCTTGTCAGCATAAGGCATTTTGGGTGATCTTAGTTCTGGATCGATCGTTGGACACTCTTGAAAACAGGTTCCACCATGATGAGGAGGAGACGGACACAGATCGGACACGGAGCCTTTCTCTCCGTAAAAAATCACAAGGCCCGGGGGGGAGGGGACAGTTTTCTTCGAATTTTATCGGTATACATTAGGCAGTGGTTCGGGGTCCAGGCTAGTGCAAGGCAGCGCATCAGCTCTCAGGGTGCATCATCTCAGGCAAGTCTGGCTGTGTTGGAAGCTGTTGCCGGAAGGAAGCGGAGGAGGATGGAGGTATTCCCTAGACACCGACGTTTACCGACGTTTCCTGCTTGGAAAGAGGTTGGTGCGAATTTGAGGCGGAGGAGGAAGATGAGGAAGATAGTTTGCTAGTGCCCCTCGACCAGGGCTTGGGAAATCAAGGCTCAAATCCTCTCACATGAGTGCTGTGGGATGACTCCATTTACTCCAACATGATCCTCGCATTAAGGACATCAAAATGAACAACAGTTACTGGGGGCCACCCTACTGGATCCACGGGTCAAACAAAAATCAGCACTTTCCTTCCACACCCAAAAAGAGAGGTAAAATGCAGGAAATGGAGACTGGCTGATTGATCAACTGGATGACATCTGTTGAGTCTGCTACGTTCCCCAAATATCACGGGTGGAACAAACGAATCAGCGGACGATGGACAGTGTAGAGTGCAAGTAGCCTAGCGGCAGCAGCAGGCAAGGTGGCAGACGCCTAATGGGGTGACCTTGGCAATCTTTATTTACCACCTCACCAACGCATGCAATGCAGTGCACAAATCCAACAACACTAAGAGACAGCTTAAGAATCATGGTGCACGAACTATCATGCGTTCTCAACCACAGATGTTTTTGTATGTGTTCCGGACACAAATAGACTTCTGGTATCAAAATGGACCAAAATCGGCCCGCGCTCGCTCGCCACGCCATAGAGGTGTTGTCATGCAGCAGCCATGGTAAAGTCAATATCTGGAAGCCGGGACTTCAAGCACAGGCTGGAGGAGTCATTACAGACAACGCATCCGGCTTATCCACAGGATAATGTTGGATCGTCTCTGGACTTTCATCAAGTTGAATCAGGCATGCGATTCTGATGATGTTGTGGCCCAATTGCTGAGGTCACCGATTAGTTAGCCGGGTCTACTTCACTTTCCTCTTCAAACGGAAATGGTTCTCTTGAAAAATTTTTTTTAAAAATGATATTTGCTTTCATGCAATTTTTTTCTCTATTTCCCAACAGTTCCATTTTGCTGGTTTCTGACTGTGATGGAGGACTGTAAAAGGACAGCAAGGTTTCATGACAAAACCCCACCCCCGCTAATTCCCATTTACTACTTTATCTTAGATAGTTTTCGCATTGTCAATAGGTTTTGAGGTCAATGTGCTGTGAGATAAGGCTATAATTAATGGGTCTTTGAACAGAAATGTGGTTTTAAGTGGCATTTATCCCTCACAATTTTTAATAGTGGATGAGAAGTCATATTTTATTTTTTTGGGTATTTCATGTGCTTGAATTGCAGCAATATACAGGTCCTATTCTAAAATAATGGTTGTTTTCTATCAGACTTTTGTTCTTCACAATTGTCCAAAATTGGCTCAAGGTCATGCTTTTTTGAATTTTTGGGGGAATTTTGCTGTGAACATGCTGTATATACTACTGGGTCCCTATTATAATAAATTGTTTCGTACAGAACATTTGTTCTTCACAATTGTCAAGAGAGGCTAAGGGTGATGGTGCTCGTCAGATAAGGACTAGGTAGACACTGTTTAATGGACACCTATAGCAAAAGACTTGTTTTGCAGATCTTTAACATAGCTATCAATCCCTGTATTGTGACAACCAACTTTAATAAATTAAAAAAAGAGAAACAAAGACATGGTGTGATTCCATCCTATCTTAAAAATGTGTTTTCTGAATTAAAATTACTAAAAATCTTGCATGTACAAAATAGCTGGTAAAAAAATTTTGTACAAGGGAGGGTTCAGGAAACTTGACCAGATGGTAGTTATTCGAGGAATGGAGTATGGAGCAATGGACAGAGAACAAAGTACAGAGACAATTTCTCCAGCACCCGTTGAGTAAAATGAGAAAAACGAATGCCAAGAAAAGGGCACTGGATGGAACAGAAGGAGCGTTAACACACCAGTATTATCCAAGTTGAAGTCAATTGAGTCCGCACTCACATAAAGACGGGCAAACGCTACACGGGACTCGGGACAGTATATGTCCAGTGAAAAACTAAAAATGAGTGGTTGAAAGACTCCTTTTTCCAGCACTTTTTTAATCTGGGTGTTCATGAAGGTTTGGGTCATGCTGTGGCCCAGGACAGGAATATTCAATGTCCGTTGAAACTAAAATGGTGGTTCAAAGATTCCTTTTTCCAGCAACTTTTTTAATCTGGCGGGTCTGCAGGTTTGGGGCTCATGCTGTGGCCCAGGACAGGTATAGTCAATGTCCAGTGAAACGAAAATGGTGTTTGAAAGACTCCTTTTTCCGGCACTTTTTAATCTGGGGTCATGCAGGTTTGGGGCTCATGCAGGTTTGGGGCTCATGCTGTGGCTCAGAACAGGGATAGTCTATGTCCAGTGAAACTTAAATGGTGGTTGAAAGACTTCTTTTTCGGCACTTTTTAACTGGGGCCATGCAGGTTTGGGCTAAATGCTGTGGCCCAGGACAGGTATAGTCAATGTCCAGTGAAACTAAAATGGTGGTTGAAAGACTCCTTTTTCCGGCACTTTTTAATCTGGGGGTCATGCAGGTTTGGGGCTCATGCTGTGGCCCAGGACAGGGATATTCAATGTCCATGAAATTAAATGGTGGTTGAAAGATTCTTTTTCTGGCACTTTTTAATCGGGGGTCATGCAGGTTTAGGGTCATGCTGCGTTCCAGGACAGGGATAATCAATGTCCAGTTCAAGTAAAATGATGGTTCAAATAAATTACTGCCTTTTGGCTTTTTTTTAAAATTTGTGGGTGATGCAGGTTTAAGGTCATGCTGTGGTACAAGACATGATAGTGAATGGTCTGTGATTTTTTTTCTGTGGTTTTTATAACATAAGTGTGTTGCCTAAGATGTAGCACGTATCCATTTGACTGTTGTGGATTTTAATTCCAGGTTCTCCAGCCCTGTTTGGGTGTAAGTATGAAGGTGTTGTTGCTCTCCCATAGACTTTAATGGTCATCGGTGATCATCTATTATCGACCATCGTATATCTTGTCGATGACGGCCGATTATCGACCATCGACCGATGTCGATAGCCAACGTAATCGCTCAACACTAGTGACAAGGCTTTTTGATCAGTTTTAAATCAGTTTTTTGGAAGGCCTGGTGAAGAGAATACTGCAATCCAAGTAGTATGTTTTATTTTTAACAGAACTCACCGTGCGGTATACGTGAAAAGTTAGTTTTACTCTGTTGGCCGATACGATTACAGTGATAACCAGTTTATATAGGTTTTTGTGGTTTTTTGTCTCTTTATTCTGTAAAACAGTATTTATGCATCACTATCTTCTGAGAACCATAATGTTTTATTTTTCTATATACAGAGCTACCGTGTTTCCCAGAAAATAAGACGCCCCCGAAAGTAAGACATAGCAGAGATTTTGTTGAATTCCCTTATATAAGGCACCCCGCGAAAATAAGACATAGCGGATATCATCGCTTCAGCTCCCCATACACAGGGCCGTCCCTAAAGGTAGGCAAAGAGAATGGTGGGAAGGGGGGCGGGTGTTCCCATGCCCCGCTCACCCTGAGAAACGGCCCTGGGACATATTGTTGTAGCACCTGTGTGTTGAAGGACCTGTGCAGGGAGATCATGTGACTGTGGTGTCACCACAGGTTCCGAACATACCAGGACAGGAGACAGAAAGTACATGTAAGTAATAGAGGGAAGAGGGGGTTGAAGAGAGCAATGATACTAACACACACACACACATATCTCACAGGATGGCTGATGGGGCATGCTGGAACTTCTAGTTCTACAAGTCCCAGCATGTCACATTTGCAATACTTTGAGATAAGTCACTGCAGCTGCCATAAAATGTCCTTTACATACATATATCCTATGGTTTGTGACTCTAAACTTTGAGATATATATATATATATTCGGGGAAACAGGGTATGTAAAGGCTTTTTTTTGCGAGATGAACTAATGTTTTAATTGGTATTATTTTGGCATTTATATGAGTTTTTGAACACTTTTTATTCTATTTTATGTGCTGGGGGATAAACAAAAATCACAATTCTGTGATTTTTTATTTTATTTATGGCATTCAGCTTGCGTGTTAATTTACATGACAGATTTATAGGTTTGTAGGTTGTTACACACGTGGCGATACCAAATAGGTCTACTTTATTTTTGTGTTTGAAAAGGGCGGTGTACATGTTTTTTTTTTTTGTTTGTTTGTTGGTTTTTTCCTTACTTTTCCCCATAGGGGATTTGAATCTGTGATTTTCAGATCACTGATACAATCGAGAACAGAGACATCCCAGGGCTATCTGGTAGTTCCCTTCTTCTGTCTGCGGCTTAACTGTGGCGATCGTAACAGATTGCCGCAGCTAAGGGGTTAATCACCCATGGCCCGAGCAGTAATATACCATTGTTCCCGTCGCGATCATGCAGTCCGCGCTCGTGAGCCCGAACAATGTGCAGGGCATACCGGCACATCCAGTTTCGGGAAGGCACTTCTTGGACGTACCAGCACGTCCAATGTTGGGAAGTGGTTTGTGGCGGTGTTACAACTTTATTTTTGTATTGATTTACAGTAGTCCTATTGGGGTTTGTTTTCTTTGAAACTCTCTTTTTTTTTTTAATGGAACCATTTTTAGTTACATATATCGTATTTTTTGGACTATATGACGCACTTTTCCCCAAAAATATTTTTGGGGGAAAATAAGGACGCGTCTTATAGTCAGAATGTACTATCTCAGGCCGGCAGGAGACTGGAGAGGGACAATGCTGCGGGATTTAAGAGGTTGAGCCCCACCGCTCTACTTCCCACAGCATCGCTGCACTCCAGTCTCCTGCCGCTAACGACAGGGTTTAACAAGTTCAGTGTGAAATAACTAAAAATGGCCTGTAGATAGCCCTAAGAAAAATAAAAAGTGCAGCATGCCTCCAGTGTGTGTTTTTTTTCAAGTGATTCTGGGTTGCTGCGTGCCCTTTACTGGAGAGCGGAGTATGTTAAGTCACATTTTGATCACAAATGGTTTTGAAATAGGACAACGAACTTAAATATCATTTATAATCAGGTGCCCGCATGTATTTTGCCATCTAATCTAACTTCGATACCATGGTCAGTGTCACAATGCAATGGATTGGTGGGTTGCTGTGGTGCATATATATGTATATACACTCACCGGCCACTTTATTAGGTACACCTGTCCAACTGCTCGTTAACACTTAATTTCTAATCAGCCAATCACATGGCGGCAACTCAGTGCAAATTTTGGAATGTATACTTGGTAAATACAATCTCCTGCAGTTCAAACCGAGCATCAGTATGGGGAAGAAAGGTGATTTGAGTGCCTTTGAACGGGCATGGTTGTTGGTGCCAGAAGGGTTGGTCTGAGTATTTCAGAAACTGCTGATCTCCTGGGATTTTTCACCCCGCACAACCATCTCTAGGGTTTACAGAGAATGGTCCGAAAAAGAAAAAACATCCAGTGAGCGGCAGTCCTGTGGCGGAAATGCCTTGTTGATGCCAGAGGTCAAAGGAGAATGGGCAGACTGGTTCGAGCTGATAGAAAGGCAACAGTGACTCAAATAGCCACCCGTTACAACCAAGGTAGGCAGAAGAGCATCTCTGAACGCACAGTACGGCGAACTTTGAGGCAGATGGGCTACAGCAGCAGAAGACCACACCGGGTGGCACTCCTTTCAGCTAAGAACAGGAAACTGAGGCTCCAATTTGCCCAAGCTCATCGAAATTGGACAGTAGAAGATTGGAAAAACGTTGCCTGGTCTGATGAGTCTCGATTTCTGCTGCGGGCATTCGGATGTAGGGTCAGAATTTGGCGTCAACAACATGAAAGCATGGGTCCATCCTGCCTTTGTATCAACGGTTCAGGCTGGTTGGGGGTGGTGTCATGGTGGGGAATATTTTCTTGGCACTCTTTGGGCCCCTTGGTACCCAAAAAGAGCATCGTTGCAAACACCTTTTTGAATCTATGCCACGAAGAATTGAGGCAGTTCTGAAGGCAAAAGGGGGTCCAACCCGTTACTAGCATGGTGTACCTAATAAAGTGGCCGGTGAGTGTATTTATATGCAAGTCCACAATTCTCTTCCTGATATCTTGGCTGATTTCTTTCGACTTTCTCATTTTACACACAGAAGCAGTGTGGTTCTGATGTGCATAAAAAATACATCCATAGGTGTGTCTCTAACATAGTGTATGTAAACTTCTGGTTTTAACTATACGTGTATATATACAGTTCCTTGCGAAAGTATTCGGCCCCATTGAACTTTTCTACCTTTTGCCACATTTTTTCCCCAAACATAAAGA
>JAODAL010039008.1:0-38498 GCA_025379985.1 Phyllomedusa bahiana | reverse complement strand
GGAGAGCCTACCAAAAGGGTTGAAAGTTTTTGTGAAAACAGACACCAGGTGATCTTTGGGTTGCAGTGCCCAACAGCCCTGCTGTGAAAACTGCACGCAGCCGTACAGTGGGTTGGAGCAGAGGGGCCTGCGACAGAAGGCCTGGGCCGTAAAGGGTAAATCGGTAAAGGGAAGTCCGTTTTGCCGATCGGGCCGGGTTCCGCGTACCCGACCTGGCCCGTAGAATACCTAAGGTGAGGGCCACAGTAGGTATCGCGCCTCTCGGATTTGAAGGCATCTTGAAGGCTATCGAGGAAGAAAGGGCCCAGGGTTAAAAAAAAAAATAATAAAAAGTCGGACAGACCAATCCTGTCCCCGCAGGGAAAGGGATAGCAAGGTCCACTGCTCAGCGCCAAGAGAGGGATTCCTGGCCCGGGCCCGATAACTCGGGCATAGGGATTGGGGCGATGATTGCAACCCATGTCGACGTCTACGCGTACGTCCACCTCCTCGGCAAGGATAAGGCGAAGCACTTCGATGATGATTGGCCAAATTGGTTTTCCGCACCCTGGAAGGGGAGTTGGGCCGACTCTGGGTGGTATCGCTGCACTGCCAGCGAAGAAAACCCTTGCAGTTATGCTGAGAGAATCTGTTCGGCATCTGGAACCTCCCTATAGATTCAGACATGCAACTATAGTGGTGTGTTGGACCGAACCCACGACTAATAAAAAAAATAACTGGGTGCTCCGGTGGATGAGAGGGGAACCAATGAGAGAGCGCTAAGGAAATAGTTTTGGGGTTCACCGCACATAGACCCTGAGGACTGGCTTCCCTTGACGTGACTAGAGAGCCCTGCGTCGTCGGGAGCCAGGAACGGGGCTCCACCCTGGAACGGTGGCGTTCTGTGGAGATTGACACCAGCCTTTGCGGGGACAGAAAATGACACTTACTTGAAGTAAGATAATACTGGAAGGCTGGGCCACTTCGCGCCCAGGCGCCGAGACAAGCCTGGGGTGGTTGGCGCACCGCTGAGACCAGGACATTGGCGACCTGCGTCAGTGAGGCAGGATTGCCCGCTGAGGGCGGCAGGTGGCTCAAGGAGCGGCGCGCAAAGGACCAGTGTCCTCGAGGCAGGTCCTTCACAAGCTGCCTAAACCCATCGCATAGCAAGCTCTAAAGGAACATGCCGGTGCTGCGATACAGAGCTAGGGATCGACTAAGTGCTATAGCTTACCAGAATGGAGAGAGCTCACTCCCTCTAGGAACCTGAGTGAGAATAAATTAATCCCTCAAAATTCCCTTCCCTAATGATGGAATCAGGCTGGGATTGCTTGCTATCTAACCATCCAGCCAAAGCGCGCTGCAAACTCACCAGGGGAGTCCTGATGCTGACCGGCAGGCGCATTTAGGTGGGACCAATCCCTGATGCGAAAGATGTTCAAGGCGGTGGCAAGGAGCTAATGAGGACCCTTGGTGCCGCTGCGATTGGCCCCGAACAGCTGAGCTCTGAACAGGAGCAGAATGGTCGGGCGCCTACTGCGAACACGCAGGACCGCTGATAGACCCTGGACATCTGGGATTAGGAAAAAAAACGGCCTGATGTCCAAGTAGCTGAAAAAAGACTCTCTGCGCTCCAGAGAGGCTACCGTCTGACCGGAGCGATACAGTGGAAACCGGGCCCATACGCGAATACAGGGTTGAGCTCTTGTAAGGACCAACATAGGCCTAGTGAGTGTTACCTTCATGGGGACCCTAAAGGGATTAAATAAAAATCCCTTGCTCTGACCTTGGAGGGCCGGCATAATCCACACTTGCCGAGAGAGAGTGCGGATTGCCAGAGCGTAAACCGACGCAGAGCTGCGTGTGCGCCTGAGGCAGGTGCGCAAAACGTGACTAGGGGAAGCCAGAATACAAAGTGAATCTGAAGTGGCGTACCCTGCGAATCCAGGTATCGCTAGCCGGAACATACACAGTTCCCTGGGAGACTGGAGGAAATGCCCCACAACCCAAAACTGATTCTCGGGGTGGGGGCCGGCTCCGTCAGGGACCAATCGCTAGTTAGGAGCAAAATGGCGCTCTGCGCGTTCTGCGAGACCTTCCACTGGTGATGCGCTGCACCGGCTGGTCCTAAAGGGGGGAGCATAGACTACAACCTCTGTGGCCTCCGCAAAAAAAATGCTTACCGCAAGTGAGCGGAAAGCGCACAATGAGACTCCTGGAGGTCTGCAACCCCCGACGCCAAAATTCCAGATCCTAGGGAACGGCAACGGCCTACTGCATTGGCCGGAACGCTCTAGCCATTAAAACGGGGTTGACACCTGTTGAGGCTTTACTGGGACGCAGGAACCTCTGAGAATGGGAAGCAAGATTCCACAACTCCTGTGGATGCTTCCAGCCGATAGACGCTGCTGCAGCTGCTTGGCGAAACGACCATGCAGCTGAACTGCGGAGAAGTGCAAGTGGTAGGGTCGCACGGGTTGCCCCGGCCGCCCCAAGGCGGGACTTACAACAAACCCGTGAGGGACACCTGTCTTGGGCCGTCATCAAGGACCGCCAAGTCCGAGATTGGGATGGCCATAGGACTACCTGAGCCAGATGTGAATGGGGTGTCCCTGATGGGGACCACCGACCCATATGACCCCTGTTCTCCAGGAAAGGGAAAGAGTATAAAGCCCAATCTGATAGGAAACAAACGCCCTGATTCCGGGATGTTTCCATTCCTGGCCCAACAGTTCTCAATTTCAGGCGTGCAGGGGAACACCAGCGCTGTGCCGTGCTGCCCTTAAGGGAAGGACCTCTCATCTGGGAGGCTGAGACATCCTTACCCTTTTGGAGTTTCCCTTGATGCCATGCGCGAGTCACGGCCACTGGATGATCTACACAGATTGGGCTCGTATCCAGGCGACGGAGCTTTCCTGGCTAAGGGCCGGACCGCTGCTTGATTACCATAACCCTGTCTAGCCAAAGCCTCAGAGAAGGGGATTCTCCAGAAGGGGTTCGTAAACCCAGGGCCCGCAGCTTTCTCAGCTAAGGGATCGGGCACGCTGTCTGCCATCACCATCAACCCTGTCTGGCACAAAGCAGGACAGGGGAAACTCCAGAAGGGCCGTATCCAGGACCTGGAGTTTCACATCACTTTGTTTATTCATCTCTGTCGGGCGTCAGAGTCAGATCAGAGGAAGAGTTCCCACTTGAAGAAGCCGTTATCAGGCATGGAGAGCATTCTATCTCCAGACCACCGTCTGATGGGAGAGAGCTCGGGTGTAACGAGGCAGAGAGGAACTCTGACACTCATACGCGAACAACTCCGTACGGGTGCCCCCGTGCGCTTGGACCCTGGGAGGTGCGCGCTGGGTGCGAGCAGCGACGCAATGTGCCCTATGGCCAAAACGTAACCTGGCTGGTACTCTGTACAGGGGTGGCCGAATGCTTTAGGTGAGCGGATAGATCATTGGCCATTATGGGGCCAACCGCGACCACCCGATCAGGGGGTTGTGGGTCCCGCTGTGGACGGTAGCGGTAAGAGATGCGTAAGGCACAAAGTGCACTGGAGCTAGCCAGAAAAGAATACTTCTGTGGCCAGCGGGCACGGCGAAGCAAGTCGCCATTGCTTTGGACACGGGCGGTTTAATATTAAAACACTTAGCCATGACAAGATGACATGGCTGCCAAAGCGCGGGGAGGCAGGGATGGATGGCCCACAGGGGTTCAACTTACCATCCCATGATGCTGTGGTCTTCCTCAGTCAGTCGGAGATGCCCAGGACGCGAACGCCGCAAAAAACGGCGTTGTAGGCTGCCGCCCAACACGAGGCCTGGGATGCTGGAAGGTCCTTGCCCCATCTCCAGGGAGGGGCTGGAGCCGGTTGGAAGGCCGCGAGAGAGGCGCAGGGCTAGTTGCAGGCCTGAAGGCGAGGCCCGATAGCCTCACAGACAGCCAGGGGTGCTCTCTAAATTTGAAAACTTGCGGCCGCGGCATGTGTAGCGACCCGTACGAACGGCGCAATAAGGGGAATGCCGCAGGAGAGATGGTAGGCTAGCACCTGTTGCCATCTGAGAGGCCCATCTCTCCCACAAGCAACCAGCGCCTCAGACCCACTAACAAGTTTATAGGTACAGCGGGAGTAACCGCCTGCGGCACCGCGGGATGGTTGCCCAAACGCCAATGCCGCACTGGCCAATCATGTCCTGCTTCTTAGGGCAGTCTATATGCGATGGGGGGAAATATTCCCCCCCCATCGATGGGACCACCAGCGCAGGGCAGAGGAAATAATAACGCCGCTGAGGCCAAACCAGCCTACTTAACGGCGGACGTGCCGGAGCGGACTAGTGATGGTTCCGCTGCCCGGGCCGGCAATGGCAAGGGGAGGTGAAATGGCAACTCTGCCCTGGGAAGCCCCCCAATACCTGGGGAAATAGGGCAACAACTGAGAGGCCGCAGGAAAAAAGAATTTTACTGCTAGGCCACCCAAAAACGTATTAAAGGAATAAAAATCCTCCGACCACCCCCAAAAACAGGAGGAGGTCGGGGTACTCACCAATCCGAGGTCTTCGGGTCGTTCGGGCATCACCCTCTTCAGGTACACATGGCAGACCCGGAGGTGAGGCTACCAGAATCCATAAAGGCACGCGGGAGTCGTGTAGTCGGAAGGTGGGGGACGGGCACGAGATGTGAGCGGCGGGGGATGGAAGGCCAGCAGCTAAAGAAAGACTGACTGGTTTCCTGACGCCCATCAGGGGGGGACAGCGTCAGGTACAACTACGACACTTGTTGACGGCCCCCCTGATAGGTGAGAACCCGAGGGCTCAGATCACCCTCCCAGGTGAGAGCCGTCGTGCTCAATCAGTCCTTCTCAACAGGTGAGAGAGCGGGCGCGTCCATCACTTTCCAACAGGTGAGAGCTCGGCGCTTTCAATCAGACCTTCCAATCAGGTGAGAGACGGGCGCTCAATCACCTTCCTACAGGTGCTGAGCGGGCGCTCAATCACCTTACCAACAGGTGAGAGCCGGAGCGCTATCAATTATCACCGTCCAACAGGTGAGAAGCCGGACGCGCTCAATCACCTTCACAGGTTGAGAGCGGGGCGCTCAATCACTGCTGGCAAAAGGAAGATAAAATAACAAACTCTGCAGCAGCTGTGCCTCCTACAGACACGAGGCTGAAAACTGATCAGCCTGGTGTCAGTAGGAGGGATATAGGCTCGTCGGGGGCGGTACGTGGCGGTGGGTCTAACACGTTTGATCCGCCTAGTGTACGTGTCTTCTCTGCAGCATAGGCCCTATACCCAAGGTGCTGTGTCCCCCAATGAATTATTGGCAAGAAATACAATGCAAACATTCCCCAGGAGAAAGGTTGCTGGACTTACCAAGTTTTGCATAGAGATGGCTCAATATTCTAGCAGGCTGCACTCGAAACGGTCGGACGTCATTAAAGCTCTGTACAGTAATGTCGTGTCTTCTTAACATCTTCTTAATTCCATCTGTTTCTGCCAGAACAGATACTGTAAAATAGAAATTGAACCCATAAAACACTCAATGATTGTTTAAATATAAGGGGGTTCGTTGTCACAAAATATAACACAAAGCCTTTTTGTTAGTAATTACTAAATAATACCACTTCCAATATAATAGCTTTATGCCAAGATAAAGTAAGGCCATGAACATATATAGTGGCCCAGCTGACCTCACCAGAGGAATACAGATAGAGATCCTAATATTTTTGGCCTAACAATGAATGCGCTTTGTTTCCTGAAGGTCAAAATTATTAACTTGTTAAGCCCGGTTATTCCTTCTTTAAAAGGGTTGTCTAGTAGAAAAAATATGTTCCAAAAATACCTATTCATAATAGAATTTATGTGGACTTTCTGCATCAGAAAGAATATATGGTAAATTGAAGGCTAATATATGCCATAATGTGCCAAAAATGTCCCCTACATAGAGTGCAACATTCTCTGTTTAACCCCTTAAGGACCCAGCCTGTTTGACCTTCCTGACACAGCTCCCTTTGTTGAAATCTGTCATGTTGTTCAATTTATGTGAAGAATAACTTTTGGGACACTTTTACCCTATCTATGTTGTTTTATCGTGACCCTTGTGCTTTAAGGTAGGTGTTAAGAAATTTTTATCCATTACTATATCCCTTGGGTTTGTTTGTGAAAAAAATATTCAAAATTTCATGAAAATTTGGAATAATATTGCGATTTTGAAAGTTGCAAAATTTCTGCGTGCGAAGACAGATAATTATTCACCACAAAATATCTTATATCTAGCATCTACCATCTGTCCACTATTGGTTGGCATAATTTTCTAAATGTCAGGTTTTTTTTTTTTTTTTTTTTTTTACGACAATAGGAGGCTAGAAATTTAGTAGTAATTCGACAATTTCTCAAGAAATTTGCCAATTACATTTTTTTTTGGGGGACCCCAACTCCAGTTCCTGACGTGGCTTTTTGAGGGGCCTGATGCTAGATATCCCCCATAAGTGACGCTATCTGAGAAAACTATGACCTTAACGTATTGTACAACATCTATTTATGAAGTTATGATAACCCGTCAGATTATTTCACAGAAATTAAAAGCAATGTGGGAGGTGAATTTCCAGAATTTCCCTTTATTTGCGGGATTTTTCAATATATTATCTATTTTCTCACTGGAATTACGGTAAATGTGACTAGGTAAATGCAACTTAATATCAATCCCCCAGGTCTGCCATTTTTAGAGATATCCCTTATGTGGCCCGTAAGTGCATTAATTTGGCTCACCCATAGCCCCAGAATGAGGAGGTGCACCTACTATACTCTGGAGAGTCTCATTTTCAATACGATTTTATTGAGGCGGCCATTTGCAGTTTGGGGGACACCTAAGGTGCTAAAACTTAATTAAACACCCCTAAATAGACCACACGCATTTGGAAACTACACCCCGTAATGAAATTATCCAGGGGGTGGCATTGAGTTATATAGTCACCACAGGTGATTACACAAAATTTTTTTAGCGTAAGGCTGCTGAACAATTAAAAAAAAAATTTTTTTCATTAATCTGCTATTAGCTTTAAAATGTTTCATTTATACAAGGAATCGCTGGGAAAAAAAGAATCCTAAAACTTTGTTAGAAGCTCCATTTCTTCCAAGTTCGGCGCTCACTTACCCTACATGTGGGCTTGTAATCTGTGCTGTTTGGGCGCATGGCAGGGCGTATATGGGAGGGATCGCTATTGTGGCTTTGGAACGCAGATTATTGGTGGGGCATGCGCATTTGCAAAGCCCCAAAGTAGCAGAACAGGACGAACACTTCCAGATAAGCGCCCCATTTGGATTTTCAAACAACCCTATCAGGGATATCATCTAGGTGTGTACTGTTGCATTATGGATGCACAGGTGTTATCATAGTTTTTTTTTTTAGCTTTGGGCATTGAAAATGGGAGCAAAAACGCAGTTCGGTGCATGGTTTTTTGAGTTTCAATTTTACAGCATTCGCTCGTTGCAGTGTAAAGATGATGATACTTTACTTGGGGGTCGGGTGGGGTCGGTCGATCAGGTGCAATTACAATGGTATAGGCAATTTATATAGTTTTTCTGTTATATTACTTTTACACAGTTAGAAATCCGGGTCTATATAAAATTGCGTTTTTATGTTGTCCTATTTGGACAGACATAACTTTTTGATTTTGGACTGTGTGCAGAGTGTGTATGGCTTGTTTTTTTGCGGGATGAGTTTGAAGTATTTTAATTTGGTACCATTATGGGGTGCATATGATGCTATGTTCACTTTGTTTATTAGAGTTTTTCTGAGATGTTTTGAACAAAATACAGCAATCTTGGGAGTGTTTTTTATTTTTATTTTTTATAGCGGGCACTGTACGGTGTATTATGGTTCGCTTTACTCAGCAGGTCAATACATTACACGATACTCCAATTTGTATATTTTTTTATGTTTTACTGCTTTTATTACAATTAAAAAAACACTTTTATTCAACCAGGAAAATACGTTTTGCATGCCATTAGTCTGAGAGCCATAACTTTTAAACTTATCTGTGCTTGGAGCTGTTGTTAGGGGACTTGTTTTTTGTTGAGATGAGTTGACGTTTTTATTTGTATCATTTTTGGGGGGACAAGGCTTTTTGATCGCTTTTAAATCCATTTTTTGGAGGGCCAGGGTTGAAGAAATTACTAATGCAATCCTAGTAGTGTTTTTTATTTTTATTTTTTAACAGGCTCACCGTGCAGTATCCGTGATAAGTTAGCTTTACTCTTTGGGTCGCTACGATTATGGCGTTACCCTTATGTATATTAGTTTTTTTTTATTGTTGAAGCCATTTAAAAAACGATAAAGTGTTTTTAGTGTGTTAAAACTATTTTTATGCATCGCTATCTTCTGAGAGCTATTACATTTTTTTATTTTTCCGTATACAGAGTGTTAGGATATTTTTTTTTGCGGGGATGAATGACGTTTTTTAATTGGTAAAAACTTTGGCGTTTCTTAGGAGTTTGTTGATCGTTTTTTTTCCATTTTATTTTGTGTCTGCGGGTTGAACCAATAATCTTAATTCTGTGATTGTTTTTTGTTTTTTTTTACGGCGTTTCCTCCATACAGGTTAATTAACATGAACGATTTATAGGGCAGGTCTTTACGCACGCGGGCTGGGATACCAAATATTTGGGTTACTTTATTTATTTTTGATCTTTTTGGGGGGCGATTGGTGTTTGTATAAAGGGGGATAAGGGCGGTTGTACGTAGTTTTATTTTTATTTTTCGTGTTTTGTTTTACTTGTTTTTTCACTTTTTTTTTTACTTTTTTCACTGTTTCACATTTGTATTTACTTTGCCCCATCTAAGGGATTTGAATGAGAGATCTTTAGATCTCTCATTCAATGGAATCAGTGCATAGCTTGTTGCTATGAATCTGGTTCCTATGACAACTGTCAGTCACGATGCCGGGTCATGCCCACAGGGCACGGTCCGGCATCGTGACGTCACAGACAACCCGGAAGGCCATTTCTCTGCTTCATGCTGTCTGTCAGAGAGGCAGGAGCTGCATGGATCGCCCGATCCGTGCGCTGGTGCCGCCGACAGAGACAGAGACGTCTCCCTTAGCTATTGCGACCCGATCGTCGCGATAATTAAGGGGTTAACCGCCCCCCTCCCCCCCCACGGAGCGATTCGGGGTCGGGGCCGACGCTGCGGGATGTCAGCTGTAATATACAAGCTGAACCCCGCGCCGATCGCGCGATTACTCTGCTTAGAGTTCGCGCGTTATCAGGTCGTATTCCATACGTCAGGGTTTGGTGAACCCCAATCGACATGGACGTATGGATACGGTCAAGGTCGTTAAGGGGTTAAAAAGCAATATTTAATACAGCTATACTAACAGTCTAACCCCCCTCACCCTCAAAAAATAAATGTTTTGCTTGCCTGAATTTTTTTTAAAAAGTTGTTCCTTAAAACCAAACTCATCCTAGACTTCAAGAGGATAATTTTATAGCATCAGCTATAAAATTATATACCATCAGCTATAAAATTATCCTCTTGCAGTCTAGGACGAGTTTGGTTTTGAGGAACAATTTTCTTTTTATTGAACTCAGGCAACTTCTTCTCAAAAGTTTATATACCCAAGCATAATTTCTACTTTCTTGGCCTTTTTTCAGAGAATATGAATGATAACACAAAAACTTTTTTTCCATTCATGGTTAGTGGTTGGGTGAAGCCACATTTTGTTGTCAAAACTACTTTGTTTCTCTTTTTTATATCCTAATGAACAACATTAACTATCCAAAAATGACCATGATCAATAAGTTTACATACCTGATGATTTTGGCTGATAGCTTGCAACAGATAGTTGGACAACAAATGTGTTGAATGGCTACTAAAGGTAACATCCTCACTTGTGACCTGTTTGCTTGTAATCAGTGTGTGTGCATAAAAGCTGAGTGAGTTTCTTGGATCCAGACAGACTCTTGCATCTTGGGGAAAGCAAAAGAATTGTCAACAGATCTATGGGAAAAGGTAGTTTGAAACTGTATAAAAACAGGGAAGGGTATACAAAAAGATATCCAAGGATTGATAATGTCAGTCAGCATTGTTCAAACTGTGATTTACAAATGGAAAATCAGGGGCTCCGTTGTAAAAAACCAAAACCTTGGTCCGGTAGATCAACAAAATTTTTGCTTCAGGCTGATCAGTAAAAAATTGTTCGGGATGCATAGGAAAACCTCACAAATTTACATCCACTGAAATATAGGAGTCTCTTAGAAAACTAGTGGTATGTGCTGTTTCAAGATGCACAATAAGGAAGTCACTGTGAGGGAAAAATGGGCTGCCATGGTCAAGTCGCCAGAAAAAACCAATTACTGTCGCAAATGCCGATAAGTACATCATTACAATATGCCAAACAGCACAGAGACAAGCCTGGAACAAGATAATTTGGATTGATGAAACCAATATCAAACTTTTTGGAGAGGTGTCAACAAGGCCTATGATGAATGGAACACACTCCTACGGTAAAAGCATTGAAGGATCTGGAGCGCTGATGTTTTGGGCGAGTTGTGGAACAAAGGACAGGAAACTTGGTCAAAGTTGAAGGAAAGATGAAGGCAGCACGTTATCAGCTAAAATTTACTTGGAGGGCAAATTTGCATCATCGCCAGGAATGCTGCACATTGGCATGTACTTGGAACGTTTACCAACATGAAACGGATCCAAAACACAAGCCAAGGTCGGACCTGTCTTTGGCTACAGCAGAACAAAAGTGAAGGTTCTGGAGTGCCATCTCTGTCTCCTGGACCTCCTGTTCTATCAGTCGGAGCCTCGAATTAGTTACTTGGAGGTAGATCTCAAAGCGCACAGTTCATGAAGAAGCCAAGGCATTTATCGGATCTGGAGGCCAAAGGCCCCCATCACAACAACCAAAAAAGATTCAAGTTGTCAATGATATATGGTGGGGGTCAATACACAGTATTAAGATCCGGGGTATGTAAACTTGTGATCAGGGGTCATTTGAATGTTTTTGGTGTTGTCACTTATTAATTTAAAAAGAGAAACACGTAGTTTGACAATTAATGGCTTCACCCATAACCACTAAACTGTTGTGTGAAGAATATGTTTTTTGTGTTATCTTCATTTTCTCTGAAAAAGATCAAGAAAGCAAATATTCTGATGGGCTATGTAAAACTTTTGGCACAACTATTATATATATATATATATATATATATTATGATATTATATATATTATATATATTATATATATATATATATAGATATTTTATACGTCTATAATTATTTTTTTTTACTTTATTATATATATATATATATATATATATATTTTATATATATATATAAATATAATGTTAATATATAAATATTTATATTTTATATATATATATATACATATGTAGCTCCATAGCAATTATAAATTGGGTAACTCATGTGGTTGATATCAGGGATGGCAGGATCATTTGAAACAGTCTGCACTGTATACCTGTACAATTACATAGTCAGTACAGTTGAAAGAAGACACGTGTCCATCAAGTTCAACCAAGGGTGGGGGAAATATGTGGAGTGAGGGAGAGAGACAAGGATTTTCAAGCCAGCCTCACCATGGTTAATGCCCTGGAAACCCACACGCAAGAACCACTATGCCTCCAGGGGTGAGATCATATCCTGCCCCCAGAGCTCCGCCACCAGCCAGGATCCAGAATTTTTACATCACTACGTACGCATTAATATTCTTTAGTTACCAGGTAGGTATCTAACATTTCTTTGAATACTCTGTACAGTTCCTGCTGTGACCAGCTCCTCAGGCAGGCTATTCCACAGAATTCCCACAGTTCTTACAGTGAAGAAAGGCTCTTCTCTCTCTGGATGATTGAATCCTTTTTTATATAGTGATAAAAAAGGAATGTCACCCTTGTCTTTGAGGGGCTTCACTGGAAATTAATTTTTCCCCCATACTTTTGTAGGGACCATTTATATATTTATATAAATTAATTCTGTCCCCCCAATGCCGTCTTTTCTCACAAGGACTAAATAAGTTCAATTCTACTAACCTCTCCTCTCTAATCCAAGATGCTCCATTCCCCTTATAAGTTTTTGGATTGCTTGTCTTTGCACTCTCTTAGCTCCCATTACATGCCTCTTCTATAAACTGGGCCCGAAACTGAACTGCATTATTACTAAGTGAGGACGTAACAATTGCATATTGGTACGTCCATGACCTTCTCCCCTCTCCATGACCTCTGCCCCTCATAGCATCTCTGCCCTAATTCCAAATATCTCCCCACGCACTCTCCGCTCCTCTCAGGACCTTCTCCTCTTGCTTCTCCCCTTATCAGCTTCCTCACACACCCGTCTCCAAAGACTTCCCAGTTGTTGCATCTCAACCCACAATCTTGGAACTCAATGCCCCAACACTTCTAGACTCTCCTCCACTTTCACCAGCTTCAAAAGCAACTGAAGAAACCCGATTTCTTCAGGCTTGCCTATAAACCTTCATAAAACTGGTCACTACTTCTCCACAGACATGTTCTGCCTCACCTCTGTCTCTTTCCCCTCCTTGTAGATTGTATAAGCCCTCGCGGGTAGGTCACCTCTCTCTTGTTGTGCCAATTTGTTCATTATCCCTTATCAGCTGTACTCAGTTTGATTATGTATGTATGTATAACCCCTCGAATGTACAGCGCCCTGGAATCAATGGCGCTTTAAAATAAATAATAATAATAATAATATATCTACCACTGATTCCCGACGAGTTTGCATTATCCATCAGTGGAACATGTTAGAAGGGTTTCCTGATGTAAACTCCAACCTATTTCTCTGATGGATGAAGCTGTATAGGCAAACATTGACATCCAATTTTATATAGTATGTTTTTCACTGGATGACTCTGTATGGAACTGTGCAGTCTGCTGCTCTATCCTAGAGCAAAAAAGGTATACTGGCATATAGTAGCTTGACTGAGAACAAAATAACATGTTTACAAAGGATGTATATAGATAAATTTGATGTATATGCCAGGAGCTTTCCCTGTGCATGCAATAAACGTACAACACAGTGTGAAAGTAGCCTAAAAAACAAACGCGTATTGTGCAGTGTCCTTTTTATTGCACAGTTGTGCTAAAAAACATAATCAGAGACATGATATGCCAAAGGGCACTTTATTGCCAAAACTCCAACAAGTGAACATCTTTGGACATGTTACACATATACAGTATGTCATGATATTTGTAAAATGTACGCCAAATATTCTATGCAGTGTAAACAAGCTCGGGGTTCATACTTTACCTTGCACTACAACATCAGGCTTAAAAGCTGTTGAAAATCTTCTGTTTAAGGGATCGATCTCTCCAGGTGCTAAAAAGCCCTATGGAGAAAAATACAGGGAACCATGTAAACTGCTCCAAGTTCAATTTACTTATTAAAAAAACCTTGAACATCCACTGTGAAAATTGTTTTAGAATCTGAAGCAAATCTGTGGCAAAATCTGTATGTGTTACAAGCACTGCAATAAGGGAAACTTTACAGATAAAAATGTCCGGGAGAAACCTGCAACCAATAGGCCATGAACAGTAGATTGTATTATAAAGGTGCTGTTTCATGAACACTTCGTAAGGGATTGTACATTGTTTAGAAAAAAATCCCAGATTAGTTTATAGCAGGGGTGTCAAAGTCTCTTTCCCGAGGACCACATCAGCAGCATGTTTGCCTTTAGCGCCACTTGGCCGCTAAAAGGCAAGGTGTTTTTTTTCAAGTTTGCATAATAGTCAGCCCCTTCCACTTCTTTAGCACCAAGCTTTCTAAATTCAAAAGTGGCTAGAGTGTTTGGATAGGACTATGAGAGCTTTTCCACCACCTGTGAGTTGCTGAACAGTACAGTATGGAGGTGTGCGCCAGAGCTCTGAATACAAGATGGAGACCATTCCCTCACCCCTCTGCCAACTGGTTGCTACGTCCTCCAGGGAAAGTGGAGAGCCAGTCCCTCTACTTGCAGACCTTGTCCATCCCTGCTCATTTTGTCTGTCGTTGGCCACATAGACTCAGATGACAGGCCATATCCGGCCCATGGGCATTGACTTTGACACATGTGATCTATATTATAATAACCTGAAGTCTAACTATATGGACCCAACATGATATCACGGATGTGACATATGCTATACACATCACATTGTACAGCATCTCAACATCATGTCTGTCAGTGTCTGTGGAGAGGCAGCTTTTACATTTTTCTCTTTGTCACATCTGTTTGCTTAGTTGTTTTTTCAAGTTACTTTTTTAACAACATTATGTCAACTTGAAATAGACAGCAGTTATACAGTGTTAGTGAATGCACACACAGGGCGACATGCATGATTTTTGGCGTTAAGACGCCGATTTTTATGCGCATTATATTAGTGTAGAATGCGACTGATTTATGAACCCCCTCTACAGCGGGTCATAAATCAGGTGCATTCAAGAGCATAAACGTCAATTCTGGCTTAGGTATACCACTTTGAAAGTGGTTTACCGGTTCCAGCAGTAATAAATCTATAGCTTCGTATGCTTCTAGTGCGCCCGCCTCCCGCACGCCCCTGAAACCAGGAGCATTACAAAGTGCCACAGGCGCTCTCTAATGCGCCTGATACTGGCGTGCGGGCGAATTAAAACTATAGCGAATGTTATATAGCCCCGTTCGTACATGTTTCCCATAGTGACTATGTGGTTGCAATAGCTATAATAATATGACTGACTCCACCATTATTTCTATTGAATCAGCTCATGGATGTCATGTCACCCTGTTGCTCACTGAATGTCAGAGGTCACACAATGTTTGTATGTTACTACTGAGTTTAGTTCTATTAGGATAGCCCGTGGATGTATTATACAAGACCAATCTGTGGATTATATCATTCTACTGGGCAGACAGGGGCTACTGCACTGGTACACAAGCCAATTCATGCGTATTAGATATTTTTATTGCAGAAATAAATTAATAAAAAATATATACTTGACAACCCCTTAAAGGGAAATGCCCACCGAAACTAAACTTTCCAATGTGCTTCATTTTTAAGGAATTCTATGTGTTAATCTCTGTTCTTTTTCTTATAGTGTCTATCTCAGACTTGGGTAGTTGTATAACAATAGGCTCTGGTGACACTTTTTCTACATGACTCTATGGAGATCTGTGTGTCACTCATATAGGCACCAAAACTTCCTGTGCATGAAGTTGCCAGTTACTGATATGGATTAAGCAGGCTCCTGAACACACAGGCATAATAAGCAAGATGACAGCTCAGCTTTCCTGACTTTACTCATGATCTCTTATCTTACTGAGGAGAAGATAGAGGGGATGATAATTAATTGCCCCCAGCAGGCAGAGATTGTACATGCAATGCTGCGCTGACATCATAGGATTTATTGCAGAACACAGAGAAAAAGAAAGCAAATGTAATATTACACTAAAATACTGTAATAATATGGTGCATGAGCAGCAGCAGACAGAAGGTGGAACTGCAGGGAGAGGAGCGCAACATACACATGAAAAGTATGATAATTATATATACGGATGTGTTAGACCAGCGATCTCCAACACCAGTCCTCGCACCCCACCAACAGGTCCTGTTTTCAGGATCTCCCACAGAAAGCACTGACAATGATTAAATCACCTGTGCAGCATAATTATATCACCTGTGTCAGGATCTCCCACTGAATGCACTGACAATAATGATATCACCTGTGCAATGATAAGGAAAGCCAGAAAACATTACCTGTTGGTGGGCATTGAGGACTGGAGTTGGAGACCCCTGTGTTAGACTAAAACTAGGCTGCTGCAATCTAAAAGTTGTCTTAGCCGTGAATGCCTATAAATGTACTCATACCTGTCCAATGTCTCATACCTCAGCAAGTAGAGATCCGAGAATATAGAGAGACTGCCCCCACAAATGTGGCAATTTTCCGATACAAATGCGGTCAACTGTATGAGGGTTATGATACTCTTCTTCTATCTAAGGTTAGAGAACAAGAACATAAATTGCTATATGGCCATACACAAATATAGAAATGAGCACAGTATAAATTAATATTCACCTTGTTGTGTGGGACAGCATATAATTCTGGCACAAGGCGAATTCCATTTTTTCCTCTGATCAGTATTCCTTCTAGAGCCTCTCTGTACTCCTGAACCTAAAATATGCAATGTATAAAAACACATATGTATTACACATAGAAAATGTTAGCAAAATGAAATTGCCCATGCAGATATACAGTAAGTAGGACTATATATAGTCACCATAACTCATATCTCTGCCCTTTCCTGTTGAAAAAAGAATGGCAGGGCTAAATAGAACTGGTAAAGTGTGTGCATGTGTGGCTGCACTGTATTGTGATAATGGTGACCCAATCAAACAAAAATATTGTTCACCTAAACAATTCATATTTGGTACAATCATCATCATAAAAACCCATACAATTAATATCACCAGATATATGGCAACATGCATGAACACGGCTGTACCACTTTTCTGGCGTGCTTCGTAGCCCTGTGATAGATGTATAAACAGTCGTATGCCAAAGCCTGGCGCATTATGCGCCAAACAGAGCACTTTTGAATGCGGCAAAGATAGGCTATGCTATGCAAGGCATAACACATGCCAGATTTTAGAACCCACATATGATAGGTTCATACATACTGTCTATACTCTTCCATATCTATTTAGAACTGGCATGTCAGCAACAAGTTTCATACATGTCGCCCATAGTGCAGAAAAAAGTGCAAATTTGCCGAGTTACATTATCCAGAATAAAATTATAAGAAATAGTCAATAAACTATATGTGTCCCAAAATGGTTGCATTAAAAGCAGCAAATAAAACCTCATAAAGCAAGCCCTCAAATAGAGAGAATGGAAAAATAAAAAAATTATAGGTTCTGCAATGTGAAAAAAAATAAAAAAATATATAAAAATAAAATTATTATTATATATATATATATATATATATATATATATATATATATTATATATATATATATATATATATATAAGAAATAGATTAAAGCTAACTTCTTGGCATCATTTCTGTTTATTTTCTTTTTAACCATCCCCCCCCCCCAAAAAAAAGAGCCAATCAAAAAAAGTGATATTTATCGCTCTGCTCCCCGTTATAGAGCTGTCTCTCTCAGCCTTCTGTTGACTTCCTGTTCCTTGCTTGTGTGCTCTGCAGCTGCTAACTGGCCGTAGTGATCATGTGCTATTCACCGTGTGGAAGTAAGTAATCTGAACAGTGATGTCCGTCAATGGCATCTGACCAATGCAGTCAGTGACTGCAGCGGTGACATCCAGTTTAACTAAAGACCGGAAGATAACAGAAGATGGAGTGCGAGGATGGCGCAGCGCTGGACCTCAGCTGGGAGGAGAGGTGAGTATAATTTTTATTTTATTTTTAAAAGTCCGCAATATGCTATTTAACAAATAAAAATGTCCTGTAAAAACCCTTTAAAAGAGATGATGTGTTAACTGTTCAATATTCATGTTTTACTTTGTTGTGATTATGTCATTGATAAAAACTATGAATCTGCTCAGTGAATGTCTTTGATTTTTTTTTTTTCTCTTACCTGAACTTGATCTCCATTAAAAACACCGTCAATGACTAGATAGGTCCAGAATATAGGCCACTCACATTCAATGTTTTCAAACAACTTCAGCTCTGTTGAGTCGTAATGTAACCTGTGTGGGTCCTATCGATATTTAAGAAAAACTAGTTATAAGGTATATTGTCCCCTGCATTTAAACAGATCGCAGGATGTGCTCATTTAATCTAAAAACAATTACAAGTGAATAAACACAATTGAATTGACATTGTTGATGTTGCTGGGGAAATGTTGTGAATGTTACGAGTCGCAGGAATCCTCTTGGCATTTCATCTTCTGCTTACTATGTGGCTTGATCATCCAGCACATGTGAGCTTGATTATTTGGGAATGGTTGATTGCTAGCCCTCTATAAATCTGAGTTTCCGTGGGTGGCTGGTGCCAATATACTGTTAGCTGAGAGCTTGTGTGTTGTGAGCTTATTGCAGTCTGTTACTAGCATTTAGCCTGTTTTGATTAGTTTTCTTTTCCCAGCTAATTAGAGTCCCGTTTTGTCTTTATTCTCTTTCGCTTCTGTTCTGGTCCATGTCAGTTTGTCAAGGTGTTTTATTCTGAGTTCTCCTTGTTGGTTCTTTGTTGTTTGATTAAAGGCTGAGAGACATTGATAGGGATATCATCAGGGGTAGCTTAGGGCCAGGGAGGCTCTGATATAAGGGCCTGCACTAGGCACAGGTTATAAACAGAGTTAGGGAAAGCTAATTGTTGTTGTCAGGTATTTTTAGGTGTCTTGCTTCTAGATTCAAGTAATTTATCCTTCCATCTCAATCGGTGCCCTGTTATCGTCCATCTTGCTGTTTGTCATTCATTGGTAAGTCTCTATATTTATTAATTGATATACGCTTTATACTACTTGCATGGGACTGCTGGTTGGCTTACTTTTTGTTATAAGTTTTGTTGCCATCCATATCAACCAGCGTCGTTATAAAGTCTATTTGTTACTTTTTTTTTAACTTAAATTTAGATAATCTGTTTTGCAGTCATAAACTACTCCAAAATTAAAAGAAAGGACAGTCACATTTAACCTACAGTTAAATTTCACTTTGTAACTGTAGAAAAATCCATTTCACCTTCTCAAAAACCGCCAACATTACTTGTCCTTCTTACCTCTCTTGGGGTCTTATAACCATCTCTGAGAAATCGACAGCAGCCATATCGTCCCTTAAAGGAAAATAAAAGATGACAAACAAGAACATATAAAACAAAAAAAACTTTATGACACACTGCTTACAGGGGTTCGACCAATTATTTCAACAATGTTTCAGCACGTATTAAACTCACAAAAGGAAGTAGTGGAGCTACTATACAATTAGCACAAAATTACATGTTGTATGTTTAAATTTAGTAAACAAATAGTGTAAAAAACAAAGAGAACAAATATTTTGATATCACACACATATATCTTCTGAGATATGTTATTGCCATGTGAGAACTGATTAATAGAAAGCAAAAATGGTCTTCAAATAATAACAGAAATAGCTGTAGTTCGCCAAAACTACACTTAAGATTGTTAGGGCCCGTTCACACGGCTTATTTGCCGACGGATTGGCGCCGTATTCCGCGCCGGATTTGCGCTTCAATACGGCGCCAATCCGTCGGAGTCATTACGGTAATACACTGCTCTCATAGAGAACAGTGGATTCCGTCGCTCCTCCCCGCTCGGCAAATCCGCCGCGGGGGGAGAAAGTGACATGCACATTATTTACGGCGCGGACGCGCCGTAAACAATGCATTGTCTATGGGGCCGGGAGCGGCGTCCCCGCCGCGCTCCGGCCCCGCCGCCGTCCCGCCCCGTATTCACGGCGGATTTGTGCGCTCAATACGGCGCACAAATCCGCCGTGAATAAGCCGTGTGAACACGGCCTTACACTCAATTATACAAATCAGATAGAGGATGGGGCAAGTACGTTAATAAAGGGGCATTGTGGTCGATGCACAGTATCATTGCATGCTGACATCCTGCACACACTGTAAGGGTGTGTTCACATGGCACTGACAAAATCCGACCGGTATTTTGACTTTTTTTTTGCACGTAGAGAGACGGCTTTTGTCCATGGTTTGCGGATTCCAGCCGTCCCTCTTCACATTCACATGTTCAGCCCAAAAACCGGGCGGAGGAATGAACGAGTTTTTCGTTACGCCGGCAGTGTCAAAAACCGTCTGCCGCAACGTCCGTTCAGTGTGAACTACTGCACGGATTTTCTATTTAAGTCTATGCAGATGGCTGACAGTCGGTTTTCAAATCCAAAAAACCGTCTGTAAATCCAACTGAAAACCAGTGCCGTGAGGATATGCTCTTTTCATCCTACAGTACATATAAAAAAATGCTGTCATACTGTGCAAACAGAGAAAGCTGCTATATTGCACACAAATAAAACCTCCATATATAAATGTCAGCAAAAATAGCAGCATACTCGATTCAGCATAGTATTTCATAAACATTACTGCAAATGGACTGCTGTTGTTAATGGTTAAATTAACCACATGGCCCTAAACCACCAGAGATAACCATAATGGTTAACTTAAAGGTGTTGTCCGACTGTTGAAATAAGGAGACACAAATGTTCAAAACACAAAAAAACACTACTCATCTCTTCAATCCTTTTCTGATCTAACACAGATGCTCCAGTTTTTGTTTAGAAGCTGCCAGTGATAATATGTCATGACTGTACAGTAAGTATGGCACGTGACTGCTTGGATTACTGGCATATCATTGCTGAAGAAGACCTACAGGAGACTTCTGGCACATCTGCGCTGGGCTGGTGGTGGATTGAAGAGGTGAGCAATATATTTTGGTTATTTAATTTCATGTTTTCTATTAATTTTGTTCAAGACCTGGACAGATCCTCCAAGTAAGTCTAAAGTTATGTTCTATTTTTTTTTTTTTAATTTAGAGAATGAGTAACAAATAGCATAAAACTGAACTTTTAATATAGAATGTATAAGATAGTCAAATCAACAAAAACAATGCACACCGTAGGCTAAAAATAGAGACACAACATTAGTGAACTGTTGATAAATCCACAATATGACAGTAATAGCCTTAGAATAAAAATGTGGTTGAAGTAAATAGGAAGGGAGCAATGGTATGATGGTGACTGTCTCTAGTATGGCCATAGTGGTACCTGTCAGAGCCCTGAGTCCTAGCCACAGAGCTATCATCCCAAAAAGGGCGTCAGGATACCTCTTCCTATTGTAAATGAGCACCGTAAAGCCCTAAAAAAAGGTAATTTAATAAGAATTCTTAGGAATAGGAGCTCTGTTCTTTAGATTTAGATCTATATCCCTTTACTTCCTTCACAAAACCAGATAGTTGGATGGACAATTTGGGCGACATGTCCCAACACGCCAACGCCAGTTTTTTGTTCTATTTTGCGGCAAAACCACTTTTTACGCAATATTCTTGTTGTAAATGAACTGTCGTACACCAAAACTAGGCGCATTATACGCACCTAAATATGGTGCACTGTGCGCCCCTGTCGCGAAATGCGCCTGTTGAGGTGCCTTACATATGTTATGCGCCCCCATCGGGCAATGAGCCTCGATAGACGCATACCATATACTACCAATGATATGCTATGTTCCAAGTGTTTAGCAATGCGGCCTTTTTTGATGCAATGCGCCATTTTTGATACAATGCCCCCTTTTTTAATGCAATGCCCCCTTTTTTGATGCACTGTGCCCTTTTTTGATGCAATGCCCCCTTTTTTGATGCAATGCGCCCTTTTTTGATGCAATGCGCCCTTTTTTGATGCACTGTGCCCTTTTTTGATACGATGTGCCATTTTAGCCGCATTAAGTAATCTATGCAAGGTATACCTGACGCCAATTTTTAGAAAGTATCGGACTTTCAGGCTCACTTTACACTGATTTAAGGCGCCTAAAACTGGCATAGATACACCATTTTTCGGGCGTATACTAGGCGACATGTTTGATCAGGCATTTTGCATGTTTTCAGGCGTATACTGCGCCTCACTGTGCCGGCTCCGCTGCCGGACGCAGGAATGCGCTGTTAGGCGCAAGCTTCGCCACTTTCTTATGCGCCTAACATGAAAGGGCATTTTGTGGGCGTTCTGGGGCGGGACGTACCAAATTCGAAATCTCCGACACATGTATGCATGCGGGTCGGCAAAGTGAGGCGCATTACAGCTCCGACAGGCAGACCAATTTGAATGTGGTCTGTCTGTCGGAGGCGTCGAAGTTTGCCCTGCATTTATGAGCGCACTTCGGCGCCGACATACATCAGGAGCAGTTTTCACTAAAAAAAAACCTGAAAACAGGCGCTTTGACGCGCCGATCTTTATACATGTCCCCCTTTGTGTCTAGAGACACCAGTGGAGGTTATCTATACAAATCCTATAGGAGCTGCCCATAGTTACAACTACCAGCAAGCAGGATGCATCAGGGAACAGAAATTACCATGTGCGCAGATAAAATAATTGAACCCAGTAGTCCCCACTAGCATAAGCATCTGCATTCCTGTGCACTTTAGATGAATCAGGGAATAGCACATACTTGTAACTTTGTGATGATTTCATTTTTGGTCACATTGACAAGTTTTATGTCCTCCACTGCAAATGCTGGGTAAGAAATGATAGAAAGCAGGCCGGCATCAATCTCTTTAGAAGTGGATGCTCTTGGTAGCATTGAATATAGGATTGACTATAAAGAAAAGAATGCACACAGATCAAATTAAAACACTAGAAATAGAGAAATTCCACTTCTTTGAGTTTGTGTATCCATTGTACATGAACATGTGATAGCGTAAAAAAAGTGTAACCATATTAGCTGACACTTTGGAATTATAGTCTCAGAAATTGCTAGCATTTTATCAGTACATTTGTCATACATTCATAACATCCACATGCATAGAAGAAGCCCATGCTGCTTCAGGGCCTAAGTTCAGGCTATCCCTGTTTAGGCTATGTTCACACGGTGTATTTGCAGGGCGTAATTACGCCCCGCAATTACGCCGTGTGGACAGGGGCGGGGCGGGGAGCGGGGGTGGAAGTACGTGAGCGGGGGGCCGGCACTTCGCCGGCCCATAGACAATCATGCTAGCGGCGCGTATAACGCCGCTAGCAAGTGACATGTCCATTATCTCCCCGCCCGGCGGAGTCGCCGGGCGGGGAGAGGAGACGTAATCCATAGTTCTCTATGAGAACTGTGAAATACCGTAATGAATGGGCCGTTTTTGGCCCGTAATTGGCACACTTCGGCGCGTAATTTTCGGACCGAAATACGGCCCATTTTAAGCCGTGTGAACATGGCCTTAGGCAATGTCTTCACAGCACTAGTTTCTGGTCAGATTTGTAAGCAGATTCAATACTTAGAATTCTCAAAAATCCGACTGTAGTCTAGACAGCATGTATTTTCTATTGTCAGATTTTTAAAGGGCTAGTTAATAGAACATGTTCTAGTACAGTTCTATGTACTGGGCTAGCTGAAACCAGAAAACCAGGTTTTTTGCAGCAAATTTGCACCAAAAATCATGGTACAGTGATTGTAAAATACTGTTGGATTTTCAACGGCATTTTACAGTTGCAGTGTAGACATAGCCTTAGGATATACATTATCTCCACTGCACAGAAAAACATCCGATTTTTCAGCGTTTTTAGTTTTCTAAAACGCTGAAAAAACGACTGAAAACTGCTCCCGTAGACTCTATTGTAAAACCCTCCTGCTGTTTCCATTGAGCGTCTTTTTTCTGCTCGTTCTTTTACTGGTCGTCTTTTGCAACATGTTGTATAAAACGCTAGAGCAAGGCAGAAAATTTACTACAGGAGTCTATGTATACAAGTGTCCGATGTGTCCTCGTTCGTACCCTTCTTAATAAAGTGATCATGCTTTTGTCGCTAACGTTTTTGCGCAATTCAAGATTTTTGCGCTAATAAATATCTCGCTTGTGACGCTAAAAATATGTATTTTTACGGATTTTGGCGCTAGAATCCTTTTCTTTACTGATTTTGCCACTAATAAAGTTATCTCGTTTCTAATGCTAAAAATAAGTTTTTTACGGATTTTGGCGCTAATAAAGTTCTCACTTTTGTCACTAAAAATCTTTTTTCTTACGGTTTTTGGGCTGAAATACTTTTTTAACGGTTTTTAACACTAAAATTCCTTTTTTTAACTGTTTTTGGCGCTGAAGTACATTTTTTCACAGATTTTGACACTAAAATCCATTTGTTATAGATTTTGGCGCAAATAAAGTTCTCGCTTTTGTCTCTAAAAATACTTTTTTACGGTGTTTGACGCTAAAATACGCTTTTTTACGGATTTTGACACTAAAATACTTTTTTTTTTACGGATTTTGCCGCTAATAAAGTTATATCGCTTTTGTCGCTAAAAATACGTTTTTTTTACAGATCTTGACACTAAAATACAAATTTTTTTACGGATTTGGGTGCTATTAAAGTCATCTTACTTTTGTCACTAAAAATAAGGGTTTTTTTTTTACGGATTTTGCCGCTAAAATACTTTTGTTTACGGATTTTAGTACTAAAATAAACATATTTTGAGTGCCAAAAGCAAGATAACTTAATAGTGGAAAATCCGTAAAAAACGTATTGTAGCAGCAAAATATGTAAAAAAAAAAAAAAAAAAAAAAAAGAATTTTAGCGGCAAAATCCGTAAAAACACGTATTTTTAGCGTCAAAAGCGAGAACTTTATTAGCGGCAAAATCCGTAAACGTAAGTATTGTAGCGTCAAAATTCGTTAGAAAATGGATTTTCAGTGGCAAAAGCGAGATAACTTTATTAGTGCCAAAATTCGTAAAAATAAAGATTTAAAAAAATTTGCCGACAAAAGCGAGATAATTTTATTAGCGCCAGATCCGTAAAACGACTACAAGATTCCATATAAATGCAATAATGTGCTTTACACACCCTTTTGTAGGGTGGAGTTTCAACCAATGGCTTAATTTATACAGACATTAAAAAACAGACTTGAATATCAGGCAAAAAACGCACCAAAAAAACGCAAATCGCTGCAGATCGTTTTTTCAGCTGCTTTTGACAGGCAGTGGACAAAAAACTCAGTTTTATGAACGCTTTTAGTATTTGGTTTTCAGGTCGTTTTTTTTGGTCCACTGCAGTGTAGACATAGCTTTTTGTTAAATAAGTAAACTAAAGCTAGAGATCGGAGGGGCAGCCTTGACTCATTGGTGTTTCAAGCGGTGAACTGATACCATTGCCACACCTCAGCTGTTACAGGCAGTAAGAAATCCAGCACCTGATGCATATAATCCTAAATAACTTTACTCAGACAACTATAAAGATACACAAACAGACCTAGGATCACTTACACAATTCACGTCATCCCGGACATGTGCTGCATAGCCAAGGGAGCACAATCTTCAAGGGCACAACACCCTCACATGAATGCTACATGCATATAATCTGATGACAGATCGGTTTGTAACCCTGTGACCCAGTTTATCAGAAATAACCTTAATGCATAACCTTTCACCAAGCTGTGTTACAATGTGAAGTTATGTAACTTTTCATGATTGTAGCACAGAACTTTGTCCTTTCTTCTCTTAAAAGGTTTGCAGTTATGTGCTGCTTACCTGACAATGCTCTACGTCATCCGGCAAAACATGAATCACTGATCTTGGACCTCCATGAGCGCCAAACAGGTCCAGTTCATCAATGGCTTCCAGAGCAGCCTTTAAACAACCATAAAAGTTTTTTTCAATTAACTATAGGAGAAACAGCCGATTCTGTTAACATTTGTTTTCAATTATGACTATAAAGAGATAGTAGGAAAAATCCGTTGTGGAATCTGTGACAGAAATCCAAGGTATACCCTTGGATTTCTGCTTGCAGATTTGTGACTTGTGTGCTACAGATTTGGCCACAATTTTGAATGTGACTTAGCCCCTTTAGTATGGACTACCTGATACAGAAATGACGGAATTCCACTTTAAAGAAGATATTAAAGAAGACATATCCCTTCTTGTTTATTGTATCACAGACTTCACATCCATGTTGGAAGGAATCCATAGTGTAGTCCACATTGTGAATAATGGTGCAGTTTCCTATTATAAATATTAGGATCTGGATTCCACACAGTCCATGTAAGAATCCTTGTTAGAAAACTCTGTGCTGACATAACCTTACACAGTCACAATTTTAGGTATGAAAGCAAATTGTCTTAAAACCTATGTAAAGTAGAAAGTGCAAAACAAGTCAACAAACAGAATATGTTCCAAAATAATCAATTACAGGATTTAGCATGTTTACTCATCAGAGAGCTGTAAATGCCTTTATACTGCTCCACTGCGCACTTTGTTCTAGAAACCAGTGGGGGTCTCAGTACCTGAAGCTTCAAAGACATGTTATGAACACCTTTTCTCAGCTGTTGTTTCACAGAGCCTGCACTTCACAGCCAACTTCAGACTCCCACTCTCTGGAAAGACTGTGGGTGGTTCTACAGCAGTGACTGGCATAACAATTCTGCTAATCCTAGGTGAGCCTGTCAGAGGGACATTGTGGATGGAAGGGTCTACAAAGCAGTGCACAACCTACATAGTGCAAAAGCCTTATCAGCAGCAGGGAGTGATGTCACCAGCCTGGCAAGGGCTCTAGAGACTGTTAGGCTATGTTCACACGGCTTGTTCTGGGACGTATTTCAGCCCATAATTCTCCTGCGCGAAATACGGGCTGAAATACGTCCCAGTCATTACGGTAATCCACAGTTCTCATAGAGAACTATGGATTACGTCTCCTCTACATGCTCGTATACGCACCGAGAATAATAAATGTCTATGGGGTCGGCGGGCTGACGCCCTCCACGCCCCCGTACACACGGCGTAATTATGGGGCGAAATATGTCCCGCAATTAAGCCGTGGGACCATAGCCGTAGAGCAGAGAGAGATGGTCAGTAATTTAGGGAAGCTTGTGCACAAATTCAGGAAATAAAAACTTCTGTAGCTCTAAAGGGAAGCAAAATCAGAAGAGTGATGTATTTGGTAATAGAAATTATTTACCTTTGCCTACATGTTTAAAGCTAATCAATATGGTGAGAATACCTCCTTAAGGAACTTGTTGTTAGTTCCCAATTATTGCCCCCTGTATAAGGCTCTGTGAAAAGTCTACAAACGAGCAATCACTCATTGACTGATCACATTTTTTGTGTAAAGTAAAAACTGATGCTTGCTGATAACGCATCTGTAAATGTGGTAGTGATGTAATGGGAATAAAAAGAAACACAAATAATTGTTTTTTTTTTTTTTTTTTTTACCTACTGTTAGATTAACCGCTTTTGACTGTACTTGTGAACATCCTTAGACTAGTATTGATTTCTTTTGATCTTAATCTGTGTATGATTACTGGCCAAACCTGTATCATATTGTCAAAAAGTTTCATATTTTCTTTCTAATAAAGCTTTGAATATAATAAAGCCGCACAAATAATCTTGACTGATCATCCGCTGACAATTGCCCAGTTTAATGTGTAATTGCCTTAGCTAGCATTGATTGACTTGCAACATCATAACCTAACCCTTTAAAACTGTTTAACACTAAAAGAGGTTGAACTAGATAGAGTAAAGACTTTGACATATCGCTAGGATATGCCATTAAAGTCGGATTGGTGCTAATCCCACATCTGGGACCCGCACCTATCTTGGGAATGGGCCCCCAAAAGTTACGGCTCAGAATGGAGAGCCAAATACAGCCGAACATGGTGCTTAGCTGTACTGGAAACTTCCATAGAACAGAATGGAGAGGTGTAACTTTTGGGGGCTATCAAACTCTATAGTGTAAACATTCCTTGAAGTTTTTTTGCAACTCACTATTTTACTATTTTATTTTAAAGTACCAGAATAAAAAATTAGGATGGAAAACTGTCCATTTGGGCATGCTCAAGTAAGGCTATCAGTGTTGGTCAGTAAGAATCTGTTTTACAAGTTAACTGTAATTATTCAACACACAACTCTAGTTCTTTAATTATTGAGGCCACGTAAGTCAAGTCATTTTAAACACAATAACAGTAATGCCTACACTTCTTTTTTAAATAACTTTTTAAAAGATTTCTGATACATTTTGTGTGCACTGATTTGTAAGTGAGCAACGGTTATTCATCTTACTTTGGCCATCCCCACAGAGCTTGCGTTGAGTTCAGGAATTCCTTGATTTGTTTTGTCTCCCCGTTCCCACATTCCATAGTCCTAATGCAAACAATATAAGAAACAACCCAGATCAATCAGTATATAAATTCTAAGGGCAACACGTATGTATTTTGCCACCCAGACGACAATTTTTTCGTGCATGTAGAATGTGCCTGAATCTATTAACCTGTTTTACTGCAGGTCATAGATTAAGCGCTTTGTAGCTCCAAAGCGACAATTCAGGCTCAGGTAAACCACTTTTAACTTGGTCTACTTGTTCCAGCAGTAATGCACCCGGTTTTGCCGTCCTCCAGTCATAAATCTGTAGAATCATACGGTTGTGTTGCGACACACCTCCAGAACGCCACCCCAATCTCGGGCGCATTACAAAGTGCCATGGGCGCCCAATAATGCACCTAATTTTGGAGTGCATCTGATTATAAATCTAGAGAACAGGGCTGCACCAGTTTTAGGGGCTAAAAGCACCCTAGAAAACTGGCGCAGCCCTGTTTATGCATGTCGCTCTAAATGTTCTATAAGGAAATATACAAAACTCATCCCATTCCTTCTAACATTACAGACACACAGTACACCTTCTATAGTCTTACCCAACACGTTTCTAGTGATTGCTCTTTAAATGCAGAATCTTTTTACTTTACAGTATATTTTGTATGATCCTTTTAGCTTCCGAATCAAAATATTAGTATTAAATTTTAAACTTTTTTAATTTAATTTTAAAACAATGCACTTACAGCAACTTTATAAGCAGCTTCAATATAAAAGACAAGATTCTGTAAAAAGGCCACTTCATCCAGGGTAAACACAATGCGGAGTCCTATGCATAAAATTGCACTTGTTAATGTTAATTGACATTACACAATCAGTTTACAATTATACATCATCTTAGTGATTGAAAATGTTCCCTCTACTTTTATCAAAAGAGTTTTACACAGTGATAAAACAACCTGTCACATTAATACACTTTATATCTTTACATCAGCTGTCAACTGTCTGAATAACTAATTTACAGTAAGGCCTCGTTCACACGACAGATTTAGCCACGGATATAGCCGCGGCTTTCGCCGCGGCCGAGTCCTCGTCGGGCCGCGCCGCAAACACGCGTCTCCCGACGAGGGTTTGCGGCGCGGGCGGTGGGCGTGGCCTCACGCGGGAGGGGCGTGGTTTGGGGCGCAGCTTGCGCCGAGGGCTTGCCCCTATGCAAATTAAGAGCAGGGGGCAAGCCGCGGCACTAGCCGCATCCCAGCCGCGGGTGCCGCGCAGAGCACTCCTGTCAAGAAATAACAGGAGAGTTCTTCACACGCGCGGGTCTGTCCGCGGCCCCGGAGCCGCGGCCAGACCCGCGCAGTGTGAATATTAACGCGGTTTCCCATAGGAAACCATGTTAATAATCTAGGCGCGATTTGGCCGCGGTTATGGCCGCGGAAACCGCGTCGGAACCCGCGGCCAAATCCGTCGTGTGAACAGGGCCTTAAGGCATGTTCACACGGCGTTTTTGGACGAGGTTTTGGACGAGGTTTTTAGAGCGTTTCCTCGCCCAAAACCTCGTCCAAAAAACTTCCAAAACTCCCCCAGTTCATTTAATTGATTCCTATGTAAAACCTCGTTCTAGTTCACACACGACAAGGTTTTTACACGTTTCTCTGGAAGCAATGAAAAAGAAATGTCCTGTCACTTCTTGAAGCGTGTTGTAGGCGCGGTTTAGGCACGGTTTTTAGTGCGGTTTTGGCTGCGTTTTTTGTCCTGGCTATTCATTTTTATGGGTGAAAACCTCGTCGAAAACCTGATCCAAACCTGATCAAAGCCTTGTCAAAAAGCTCGTCTGAAGAAGCGTGTTTCAGGAGAGGTTTTGATGTGGTTTGGACGAGGTTTTGGGCGAGGAAACGCTCCGAAAACCTCGTCCAAAACCGCTGTGTGAACATGCCCTAAAGCCGCCAGCTGTGTTTGAAACAGCCAATGATTTCTAAATTAAATTTTTATACCCCAACTTTTACCTTCCATTAAAAAACCAATTTTATGTGTGCTTCAAAGAGAATAATCTACCTTCTTTTTTATTGTTTATCCACTTCTGTGGCCTCTAAAAGCAGCCTTAATCTTATACATTTGCTGTCAGATAATCAGGAATGCTTGTTAATCCAGAATTTGTCTCTAAATCTATCAACAGCAGACAGTGGGTTGAAAAAGTATTTATAGCCATGAACATCAGAGCCACAAACTTAAATTTATTTGATTTACATTTTATGTCATAGAGCAACACAAAGTAGCAAGTATTTGTGAAGTGTAAAGAAAATCATACGTACTTTTCCAAATGTTTGCAAATTAAAGTAAAAAGTGTGGCGTGCATATGTATTCAGCCTTCTATACTCTGATACCCCTAAATTAAATCCAGCATAAAAAATTTCCTTTAAAAGTCACCTAATGAGTAAATCTGTATGTAATTTATTTTCATTATAACTACAGCTCTTTGGTGAATGCCTCAGAGGAACCCACCAGACAGCTCAGGGATAAGGTTGTAGTAAAGTGTATTGCAGGGTTAGGTTTTTAAAAAAAATAGCCCAGGCCCTGAACATCGCCCTGAAACAGTCAAGATGCCCAGGGTTACTCTGGAGGAGCTGCAGAGATTCAAAGCTCAGGTGGGAAAATCTGTCCACCACTGACGAACAGTTCAAGGAGTATGAATACTGTTTCAGCCCACTGTATGTCTATTCCAACTAACAAAGTATTAGAAATCCAGTGACAGCACTTATCCAATTCACAGTATGACAGTATGTGCAAAAGCATCCAGAGGCTGACCTGTCCTAATGCAATTTTACACAAAGCTAATCTAATTCAATCTCAAGTTTGTGTCACAATGTTTCAATTAGGATGATAATACCTACATTTTATAAAATTTACAACCAATTTTGCCGCTGGTTTCTTGCCAAATGCCAAGAAAAGTTGAGAAGTATGAAGCAGGTTAGCCTTCCTCAAAAATCTCAAAAACAGTAGGATCCAATGATAAAAAAGCTTATTGGGTTGGAAATAAATAGTGTTGCACTAATCTGTCCCTGTTCGGTTCAACCAAAGTTGTAAGAAAATTTGGGTTTGGGATGTCCCGAACCCAGATTTTTTACTCTGTTCCAAAGAATAACTCTAATACTAAATTGGGGCTAGGGTTAGGGTTTTAGCCCTTTTTACTATTAACTTATTCTTCCATGGTGCCACTGGGGTCATCACACTGATGTCACTTCTGGCTGTGGGACGCGAAAAACAGCACTGTGGAAAGGTAAGTTAACTCTAAAAAGGTCTAAAAACCATATTTCTAAAACTTGATGTTCTTGGAAAATATTTCACTATGACCCAATTCCAAATTGCAACACTAGAATTGGCAATTTTACTTTTTTTTTTCAATTAGCATTAAGTTTTTCTCACATTACCTGAAGCTGTCATCTGTGCTAGACACAGAAGGAACAGTGAGGTAGCATCGACTTGCAGATGACCCCATTGATCATCACCAACAACAGTGCTGCAAGTAGCCGTATTGTACTTTGCATGAAGACAATCTTTTGTACTCTGTGTATGTTTGAATTTTTCCACCTTTTCAACCTATGGCACAGACAATTTTTATTATTTTCTCAAAGAAACAATAAATGTATGCCACATTAAATCACAGTAGCCTCACAATCTAGAATTACTGATGCATACTCCGATCAAATTATCTTGCTCCAGTACCTTCACTTTACACTACATATAGCTTCCACAGAGCCTATACATGTTTGCAAAGAAGAGCATTTCTGTTGTATCTGATAATGGTGGTCACCACTGTGGAAGGTTGAGCTTCAATCCCATGGATGTGACCCCCTCTTGGAGCTAGAGCACTAACACATGTGATTATAAAATGTTAAAAACTGTTGGTTGACCTGAGTTATAGCCATAGTAATATCCTCTAGGCCACGAGTGCACAACATTTTCTATTCCAAGGGCCACATTGTTATATTGTACCTCTCCCAGGGGCCGCAGTAAATCTTAGATATTCCCTGAAACCTTTACAGCACTTCAATTGTAAATATCCAAAATGACTGAGAGATCCTGATTTTGCATTAGGGACTCCCAGAGATCAGAACGGGAGTCCCCTACTTCAAATAGAGTATATGAGGCGTCTTTTTTATTGTAGTTTTTGAAGGTCACTGAAGTATCTATGTTCTAACTATAACTAGAGAGATCACCAAACATATATAGCCACCTCTCCAACTTATCTCTTCCTCAATGGAGTCTCGAACCTATCAGACATTTTTACTGTATATCTTGTGGCTCTGCCATGATTGTGTCAGACAGAAATACTCATTTGAGGAAGAAATCCAGAGATAATACAAAAGCAATTTTTACTGGATTGCTCATTTAGGTTTAAAAGAGTATATACAGCCCTATAGTGCCATCCATATAGTACCCACTGTAACAATGCCAAGCATACAGGGTCCACCATAACAATGCCAGCCATATTGGGCCCACCATAACAGTGCCAGCCATACAGGGTCCACCATAACAGTGCCAGCCATACAGGGCCCAGCATTACAGTGCCAGCCATACAGGGCCCAGCATTACAGTGCCAGCCATACAGGGCCCAGCATTACAGTGCCAGCCATACAGGGCCCAGCATTACAGTGCCAGCTATACATTGTCCACCATAACAGTGCCAGCCATACAGAGCCCACCATAACAGTGCCAGCCATACAGAGCCCACTATAACAGTGCCAGCCATACAGAGCCCACCATAATAGCGCCAGCCATACAGGGTCCACCATAACAGTGCCAGCCATACAGAGCCCACCATAACAGTGCCAGCCATACAGCACTCACCATAACAGTGCCAGCCATACAGTGCCCACCATAACAGTGCCAGCCATACATTGTCCACCATAACAGTGCCAGCCATACATTGTCCACCATAACAGTGCCAGCCATACATTGTCCACCATAACAGTGCCAGCCATACAGCACCCACCATAACAGTGCCAGCCATACATTGTCCACCATAACAGTGCCAGCCATACATTGTCCACCATAACAGTGCCAGCCATACATTGTCCACCATAATAGTGCCAGCCATACAGTGTCATCAGTTGACTGAAGCCGTCAAAAGATGAATACTAGTTTCTGAGGTATGATGAAATAGACAAAACATGTTTTTGTCCTTATAGCTGGGGGCAGCATGTTGTGCATCCCTGCTGTATTTCATAGAATAATACCAGAGCTGATGTCATAAAGTAAATTTAAATGGTTGTTCTCACCATGTTGTTTCACAGAGCCTGCTCTTTACTGCCAGCTTCAAGCTCATACTTTCTGTTCAGGCTGGGGGTGCTTCTACAGCAGTAATTGACGTATCAGCTCTGCTATTCCTAGCTGAGCCTGTTAGAAGGTTATTGGTGAAGAGGGGTTTCAATAGTAAAGCACAAGGCCACAGAGGGTAATAGTTTTTCAGAAAGAAAGTTAAAAAGCTCCTGTGCTGCTAATACGACACAGCATGGAGTAATGTCACAATCGTGCCCAGGGATGAGAGGTGGTCTGTAACCTAGGGATGCTTGTGTGCACAATCAGGATATAAGAACTGCTTTAGCTCTGAAATAAGGCAAAATAATAAAAGCAAGGTATGTGGTAATAGTCTTTATTTAACTTTGCCTACATGTTTAAGGCAAATCATGTAAGCATGTAGGGGTGAATACCCCTTTAAACTAGACAGGAGGATGAGTGTTAATGACCTCCAATAGTGGAAGTCCCCAAGGTAATTGCTTATTTGACTTTGCTTAACCCTGTCCATCTGTACAATAAATAATTGTAGATAATATGTTATAGGTTACCTGTCTGAGCATGCAGTGTAAGACACCACGCATCAGCTTCACAACACTCTGGAAAAGGAAATGTAAAAAATTAATATTGTATGTTTAAGACTTTATTTGCACCTACTTATCTCTAGGTTGTTTCCATATGTTTATATTCAACAAAAACATATGAAGACTTTCATCACAAGAGGACTCATTTCAATGGCATTTTGCCTCAAACAAAACTGTTTTGAGGCAGACAGAAGAAACCAAATCCAATATTTTACTGTGTATATGAATGTATGTTTTACCTGCTCTAATTCGTATGCCTTAGCCTTGTCCTCATCTCGGTCAGCATTTTTCCTGTAAGCCATCCCCAGACCCCAAACAGCCAGAATGCTGTACACATTGTCCCGAACCCAGGCATCCTTCTGTTCTTTGCTGGCAGGCAGCAGTCCAGTGATCGGGTTCTGAAAAACACATTGCAAGCTGTTATAGCAATTGCTGAACATAGGAACTAAATTAATATTAAAGTGAATAAACATTACAATGCTGACAAAAAGAAACAATGCGAATATTGGCTAATTATGAACAGATATCATGGGGTCAACAGCCAATGTTGGTGCATGGGGCAGGCAGGACTCGAAAAACTGAACCTGAATATCTAAATGTTTCTGTTTCCGCAGTTAAAGAGGTTTTGCCACAAAGTAAAATTGACATTGGAAGCTTGAAAATTAAATAATAATAATAATAATAATAATCTTTATTTCTATAGCGCCAACATATTCCGCAGCACTTTACAAATTCAAGGGTAAACATAGTCATTACACATTAAAAGTACTTACAAATGAGACACAAGGTGTGAGGGCCTGCTCGTGAGAGCTTACAATCTATTAGGTGTATGGGTGAAACATACGGTAAGAAGTGCCAAGTTTACAATGCCCGGCCATGTTTCATAAAAAAGGGGTGGTTTACATGAAAAAATGGATGAACCTGCCCCCGACAGTACATCTATATACAGATAAGTGCCTGTGAGTGCCCAAGTGCAGGGAGTGACAGATGTGTGTGATAGCAGTTAGGGGAAACTTGGTTGGGCCAGACCGAGAAGATGTATTTTCAGGGGCCCCCTTAAAACTGTGAGGGGGTGTGAATGTGCCGATCGCCCCCGGTAGCATATTCCAGAGAATTGTGCCGCACGTGTGAAATCTTGTAGGCGGGCATGGGGGGTTCGGGGTGATTGAGGAATGTAGTCTGATATCATCAGCAGAGCGGAGAGCACGGGTAGGGCGGTAGACAGAGACTAGGGGAGGGGATGTAGGGGGGGAGCAGCGCTGTGGAAAAGCTTTATGGGTGAGAGTGCTGAGTTTATACTGTATCCTGTACTGGATGGGCAACTAGTGCAGTGACTGACACAGGGTAGCAGCATCAGTATAGCGGCTGGAGAGAAAGACAAGCCTGGCTGCTGCATTCTGGACAGATTGGAGAATGGGAGGGGTTTGCAGAGAGGGAGACCGATAAGCAAGGAGTTGCAGTAGTCAAGACGAGAAAGAATAAGAGCAGTAATGAGAGTTTGAGTTGTTTCCACAGTGAGAAATGGACGGATTTTGGAGATATTCTTGAGGTGCAGGTGACAGGAGCGGGCAAGGGATTGGATATATCGGGGGAAGGTCAGATCAAATCCAATAAACCCCTAGACAGCGGGGCCCGCTGCCTAGGAGAAATGGGTACCACATAAGAAACAGAAATAGCAGGGGGGGGGGTTGGTTTGTAGATGGCGGAAAGAAAAAGAAGTTCAGTCTTAAATGAGGCTTAGTTCAGATGGAGAGAGGAAAATGATGTCAGAGACAGCGGCCAGACAGTCACTGGTGTTTTGTAGCAAGGCTGGAGTGATGTCACAGGAGGAGGTGTATAAATGGGTGTCATCCGCATAGAGATGGTACTGGAAGCCAAATCTACTGATGTTTTTTCCAATGGGGGCTGTGTACAATGAAAAGAGGAGAGGACCCAGAACTGATCCCTGAGGAACCCCAACAGCAAGAGGAAGAGGAGAGGAGGTCGAACCAGAAAAAGAGACACTGAAGGAGCGGCAAGGGGGTAGGATGAGAAACCCAAACAAGAGCGGTGTCCTGGAGGCCATGGTGCTGAGCATGCTGAGGAGAGTTGGTGATCAACAGTGTCAAATGTTGCAGAGAGATCCAAGAGAAGCAGCAACGAGTAGTTACCCTGAGATTTTGCTGTTAGGAGTCATTTGAGACTTTAACTAAGGCAGTTTCCGTGAGTGTAGGGTGTGGAAACCTGATTGCAGCGGGTCAAGAAGAGAGTTAGCAGAGAGATAGCGGATTAGGCGAGAGTAGACCAAGTGTTCCAGGAGTTTAGAGATGAAGGGCAGGTTAGAGACTGGTCGGTAGTTATCATTATTAAAAATTCTCTACCATTTTTGTTTTAGCTTCTACCTTAGTGATCCATAGTGTAAAGCTCATCAATAGGGGATACAGCCAGGGACGAGAGCTCCCCAGTTTTTGCTGCACACCTGCATTTAAAGAATTTTTTATTGGATACTTTACTTTACCTTTTGAAACATAACTTTTTCAAATTTGAGGATAATTTTTTTCTGCAAACTACTGGTGCTCCCATGGGAGCTAAATTCTCTTTAAATGCAAGTTGATAGTCAAGATTGCCATATGGTGTAAATAGTAGACAGGGCAGGATTTTGCATTATTAATGCATATATCAATGCATGTTGTATATGCTTGCCTTGTCTATTTTTGTATTCTGTGCTAACTTAGATACGTCATATGTTACACATGTGTTTTGACCAATTAATTAGCAACGCTATATAGGCGTGTTTATGTGTTTGTTTTATCATGCTACGACTAAGGGCTGTTATGTTTGGGGCCTGAAACGCGTTAGAAATTTGTTTCTGGATGTCTTCCTTTTTATCCTGCTCTCAATAAACGTGGATTTTACTTCAAACAAAGCTGAGCTGGACGTTATCTTCTATATTTGTGGATCATACGCTTTGCTTGCGTGTCCGTTCTCGGCGGAGGTGCCTTTGGTGAGCTGGCTGTTTGTTGAACCTCTTCTATATGTATTCATTATCTACTTTATTTTTGTAATCTTCATTTTGCATTATGCTGGTGACATTTTGGGGCTTCGGAACCAATTACCAGTTTTCCATACAGTTATGATTTTAACATATAATGGTTCTCCGGGAACCAATTCATATTATATGTTGAGGGACTGGTGTATTGTATTACTTATCTTGTATCAATTTATCCTGAATTTAGTTCCAGAGCTGCATTCACAGTTCTGCTAGTTTTGGTTGGAAACAGTCAAAAAACGTGTTTAGCTGAGCTCTTTTAATGTAGTTGGACATTTCAATTTTTTTCAACATCAGATTGCTGCACAACGTCTAATATAAAAAAACGTATTTGTGTATGATCAAAAAGACGAAGTGTGTCTTGTATGATTGTTTATTTGAAAACTTAATAAAATACAGTTCTATAATATAAAAAAACTATAGTTAACACAGAAATCTTTTTACAGATGTGATTCAGCAAAAAATGAATTATGGGACATTGTAGGCCTGAAGCCAGAAAAATTGTAAACACAGTCCTGGATTATAAAACTAACTGTAAACTAAGAATCAGTACAAGATAAGTAAAGTATTTCTGAAACTACTAAGCTTTTTACTTAGATTAATTATATATGTAAAATGTGTCTGATGCGTCTTAAGGTTGACATATGTTTTAAGTTAAAAAACAAAAATAGTATTGCTCATAGGTCCAAAAATTGCTGCACATGCTTAGAGGAGTCAGTGTTTCAGAACTTTGAGAAATTAAGCAGACAATTAAGAGCAGGAAATGTTATTAAATAAAACTCTTAGGGTATGTTCACACGGAGTTGTTGGATCCAATTTTGGATCCGTGTAGGATCCAAAACGGATCCAACACATATCCAACATGCAGCTGCGTGTTTGGATGCGTGTTGGATGCAGCAGAATCACACCCTATAGTTTTAAATAGGGCTCCTGCTGCGTCTTTTGGACCAAGAATTGACATGTCAATTCTTGGAACGGATCTGAAAGACGGATCCAAAAGACACAATGAGACACTCGTGTGAACACCAATACATGTTTCAAAGTAAAAGCAATGTAAATCACATTGTACATTATTAGATACGTTTTGGGTCCGTTTGGGGTCCGACAGATTGTACCAAACACGTATCTAAAAACGCCGTGTGAACATACCCTTAGGCAGGGGCGTAACTACAGGGGTAGCAGTTGCTACGGGGCCCAGTGGCTTGGGGGGGCCCCGCGGCAGCTGCTACCACCTCTGCTACCCCTGTGATTGCCGTCTGGGCCCGCCGGCAGTGAACACAACAGTTCACTGCGGCAGGTGCAGAGCTGCGGGGCCGGTCTGTGAGGCAAGGGGGGGGCCGCCGCCAGGCTCCGCCCCCTTACATCACAGAGGAGATCTTAAATTTTATGCACGTCCGTGCGACGCGCATACAATTTAAAATGAACGGCGGAGCGGGAGAGCTGTGCGCTCCCTTGCCGTACATCGCCTCGCAGGCGGCGCGGCGGAAGTGACATCATCGCGCCGCCTGCCGAGCTTCCTGTATCCGGCCCCAGCCTAAAGCGAGGCCCTTGGGGCTAGGAGGAGACGGAGATGCCGGGGGAGGGCGGCATGGGAAAACCCTTTGGGGGGGGGTCTATGCCTTTACTGGGGGCCCTATTCTTGGGGGGGAGGTGTGCTATGCCTTTTCGGGGGGGCCCATTTCTTGGGGGGAGGTGTGTCTATCCCAAAAAGGGGGCCATATTACTTTGGGGGGTGTCTATCCATTTTGGGGGCCCCCAAATTGGGGGGGGGTGTTCACCTATTACTGGGGCCTATTACTTTTGGGGGGGGGTGCTATGCCCATTAAGGGGGGGGCCCATTACTTGGGGGGGGGTGTCTAGCCTATTACAGGGGGCCCTTTATT